>CAUYQG010168518.1:0-64103 GCA_963574415.1 Tarsius wallacei | reverse complement strand
TTTGAGATAGTTTTCAGACATTGATGGACCCAAGGCCCCACCCAGGCCCAGAACACATACCTGGAAGCTGGCTCCACCCATCCCATGATCTTCCTCCTCCCAGAAATTTGTTCTGTGGCATGCAGACAGTTTCAATACCCACATGACATCATCAACCAATCAGCAGTCCCTATCCCTTTGCCCACCAAATTCCCTTCATTTGTTTGTTTGTGTGCTTGTTTTGAGTTGGAACCTCACTCTGTAGCTCAGGCTGGACTACAGTTGCAACGCTCATGGCTACTGCAGCCTTGACCAGCCGGGCTCAGGCAATCCTTCCACTTCAGCCTTCCAAGTAGCTGGAACTACAGGTGTGCATCATCA
The DNA here is from genome assembly GCA_963574415.1 of Tarsius wallacei. Taxonomy (NCBI): domain Eukaryota; kingdom Metazoa; phylum Chordata; class Mammalia; order Primates; family Tarsiidae; genus Tarsius; species Tarsius wallacei. Next base: position 63,743 of record CAUYQG010168518.1, on the reverse strand, counting down.
CACTCAGCTAATTTTTTAAATTTATTGTTACCCAGGCTGGTCTCGAACCTCTGGGCTCAGGCAATCCTCTCATCTCAGCCTTCCAAAGTACTGGGCCAAATTCCCTTTAAAAACCCTAGCTTTGGCTGGGCGCGGTGACTCAAGCCTGTAATCCCAGCACTTTGGGAGGCCAAGGTGAAAGGATTGCCTGAGCCTACAGATTCAAGACCAGCCTGAACAACTTGGCGAGACCACATCTCTACAATAAATTAAAAAATTAGCCAGGCGTGACGGCGCGTGCCTACAATTCCAGCTACTTGGAAGGCTGAGACAGAAGGATTGCCTGAGCCCAGCAGGTCAAGGCTGCGGTGGCCGGGAGCATGCCTCTGCACCCCAGCCTGGGTGATAGAGTGAGACTTCAACTCAAAAAAAAAAAAAAACAACAAAAAAAAACCTAGCCTCTGAATTCTCAAGGAGGTTGATTTACATTTCCCATCCTTCTCTCTCAGCTGCATTGTGATATTAAACTTTCTCTATTGTAACCCTGCATCAGTCTTAAGGTCTCTAGGCAGCTGACATCAGAACTGGGTCTGGCTGTAACAAATAGAGAAAGGGAACCTGTCAGGAAGAAAGTGGCATGGACAAACTGGCAAAGGAGGCCAGTTTGCTAGGAATGGAGGGTGTAGATTATGAGATTAGGCCAGATTGTGCAGACCATTGAAACCCATGGAGAGCAAGGTAGACTTCATGGTGCGAAGACACTACTAGGCTGTTTTGCAAAGGAGAACTGGATCCCTCGTCAGCTTCCTTCCAACTAGGGAAAGCTTGGACTAAGACAGTCTCGTGCTAAAACCTGCTAGAAATTTCTACCCATTGTGATTGCCAATTGAGTTGAGTTGAAAAAAATCTAACCAGCGCCAGAATGAAAAAAAGTCTTAAGACATGTTATACCTCCCTCTGAGTCTACTTCTTGTCTCAGAGATGGAGGGTGTGTGGCTACCAAAATACCGAATAATGAGCTGTGAGGCGGCCAGAGTAAGATCCCCCCCATGCAGCCCATCTCTGTGCCAGAAAACTCAGAACAAAACAGGAGGCTGGGGAACAGTGGATACTACATCCTGGGAGGCATAAACCCCAATGAAAAACTCTGTAGGTTGTAGGGGACCAAAAATATACACCCCAAAACATTTCTGTAAGCCGGATGTGGAGATCCCAGCACTTTGGAAGGCCAAGGCAGGAAGATCACTTGAGGCCAGGAATTTGAGACCAGCCTGGCAAAATAGTGAGATATATCCTCCTAAACGACCTCTATAATGGCTCACAATCCAGGAGGTATATACGTGGGACTATAGCAAACTAGAATATGCCACCCCCAAAATTGCCGCTTTGACAAAAGGATTATTTTGAAAAACTACAGACACAAGAGAAGTTCTGAAAACAGTAGAAGTTGCCCTTTTGTAAGGGAAATGTATTTCTATAAAGGAAATCACCGTTTTAAGGGTGTCTTCCTCTGTACCAGGAAGAGAAGGATGACTCTAAATCACAAGAGATTCTCATCAGCAGAGAAGGCACCCACTTAAATCTGTATAACAAGGCTGTCTCTGTTTAGATAGCTTTTCTGATCACCTCCCCTGAACCTTCTCTAGTTTCAGCAGATGATGGTATTTAGCCTGAGTTCAAAGTCTCCTCTTTGAGACTGTGTTCATTTCTCTGGGTATTGACTATGCATACACGAGGTATACATAGACTTCTGTTTGCTTTTCTCTTGTTAGTCTGTCTTTTGTTACAAGGGTCTATCCCATCTAAGTACTATGAAAGTGATGGGGTTCAGGACATGCTACCCCATCATATAAACCTTGGCATTTGAAAAAACAACAACAAAAAGAGAGAGAAAAAAAAGAAGCAGGATGTTCTCTCTTACCTTTTCCTGCTGTTCTACCCTGAAGCAGGCCTTGAGAGAATTCTCTGAACTTCCTCCAAAACAGGTCATTCCAGAAGGGTTCTCTCTATATTCATATGAAAGGAATGAAGACACAGAGTCACAGAGAAGAATCTGACAAACAGGTCTTGTTACCAACAAAGTTGACTTTGCTCCAAAATGGGGTTCTTTCCTGTCCAGTGTCACAAAGTCAATATACAAGACCAAAAGTGGAGGTCAGGCAGGGCAGGGTTTAATTCTATGGCCATAAAATGGAAAAGTGAGAATTTAGTTTATAAATCAACTTCTCACCAGGTGGAAAGTGAGGGAGTTAAAATACAGAGTTTCTTTAATGAAGGGGGTGGACATTAAAAACAAGGGGAGGAGCTGGGTGCAGTGGCTCACGCCTGCATTCCTAGCACTTTGGGAGACTGAGGTGAGAGGATTGCCTGAGTCCAGGGGTTCGAGACCAGCATGGGCAACTTGGTGAGACCTTGTGTCTACAATCAATAAAAAAATTAGCTGGGCATGATGGCACACACCTGTGCTTTCAGCTACTTGGAAGGCTGAGGCAGAAGGATCACCTGAGCCCAGCAGGCCGAGTTTGTGGTGGCCTTGAATGTACCTGCACTCCAGCCTGAGCAACAGAGTAAGACTCCTACTCAAAAAAAGCAAGGAGAGGAATATTCATGCATTTTTAGAGAATGGACAGAGAGTTCTTCGAATTTTAGTCACACCCCTTTTCTATCCTTTTTGATCCTACATTTTCTGTCTTAGCTGCCAAGGGATGTGTCATTTAGTGTGGAAAGCGAATTATAAGGAGGTTAGAGGTTCTTCAGAGGCCTGGTAAGCTGTCCCCGGTTTAGCTTGCTTGGTCAAGAGGGGAACTTCTTTCTGTAGGCCTTTCTGTTTCTTTCTTTTTTTTTTTTTTTGAGTTGGAGTCTCACTCTGTCACCCAGACCAGAGTGCAGTGGCTGCTCCCGGCCACCCCAGCCTCGCCCTGCTGGGCTCTGGCAATCCTTCCGCCTCAGCCTTCCAAGTAGCCAGAACTATAGCCACACCCAGCTAATTTTTGATTTATTGTAGAGATGAGGTCTTGCCACGTTGCCCAGGTGGGTCTCGAACCCACAGGCTCAGGCAATCCACTTGCCTCGGCCTCCCAAAATGCTGAGATTACAGACTGAGCCACCAAGCCCGACCTAGAGGTTAATTTTTAAAGAAATGTTGCCTTTATCATATTGGGTTTTTCTGTATTTTTATTGAACTTATAGTTGTATTTTTAATACATTAGAGGGAGAATAGATTTTCCATCTGGAATTAACTTTTTAATTGTTATTGCTGTGTAGGAGGGTTATTTACTGAGGTAGAAACTATAGAAGGAAAGGTAGATTTTGGTAAAAAGGTAATGAAATCTGCTTATATACATTCTGCCTAAGATGTTTATGAGACATGAAGATGGAGAGATTCACACCAAAACTTGCACCATTAATTTTGGTGCCTTTTTTGAAATGGCGGGAGAAAGGTGGGTGGCTTATCAAGTCTTTTGAAGGAGATATTTATTTGGCATTTAGGCCAAAAATACATGAAATGATTGGATTTGAAAACAACAACGCTTCTATAGTTGCAACTTGCTTTTTTAATAAAGTGGGGATAACCACAATGAACTGTTTACTTATATTATCTCATGTTGAGGTAATTTAACTCTTGAACTCATAACTGGTCATACAGCTTCCTCTTTCTCCAGGATTGGTTGCAATTATATCCTTCCATGATCTCAGGTGTCAGGATAGCAGGTTGTAACCTGGGTTTCCTAGGCAATTTAAATGGTTCAGTCAAAGTGATGATAACAGTAGCCAGTGTTATTTCTCTTCTCTGCACACACAAACCAACTTCTTTCTTTCATGTTGTCCTCAAACATCTCAGGAAACCCTTGGGGAAACCCGATGGGTTTTCAAGCACAGTCCCCTTAGGTTCCCGGCAGAGCATCCCTTCTCCTGCTTACCCTCCCTCATGGTGACCTGCTGTACTCTTCTCTGATACCCACCAAGACACTATGGAGAAGACCTGTGGCCATGTCCCATTTTATGCCCAGCACAGAGTCATGCCATCCTTCAGTCAAGCCACTCTCCATATGCTGCATCAATGATGCTGTAGCAGATGCACAATGCCCTTCAGTCTTCATTTAAATGGGGAGAATCTTTCTTCTGTCCCCAAACATCATGTAATAGTAGACTGGCTAAAGCAGTGCCACCTTGGGCTCCAAACAAACAACTGGCTGCATAAAATTGGGTAGCTGAATGTGTCAAGTGATGTGTGCAACATCTCTCTTCTTCTCTAGTTGTCCAATAACTCTTGGGACTTTGACTTTAAACCAAGCTCGTGTACCCGATTGCCAGTCTCTTCAGTCTTGGTCTCATGCATAAATAGAATTCTGGAGTCTTCTGAGTAGGGCATTCCAGATATGACCAGAATGTCTGAATCTTAAGCTGACTACAGTTTAGGTTCAAGCTGGAACCCCTTCTGTTCATCTAAGGAAATGACTCAGAATCATGTATTAAATCTGAATCATCCTAGTAGGCCTGTGGCCATCTGCTCATATGTGGAAAGGAAAGAGACAAACTGTGGTTTCAGGCATATGGGTTTTGTTATTAAGCCTTATTGTCTACTCTTAATGGTGAGAATGATATACTGTATAAAACTAAAAAGTTGTGATAGCATGTGACTGAACATAGAGCAAATTACCCTCTAAGTTATATCTATAATTTGATGTTCAAACTAATGGAATAAGTATGAGAGCAGAAGTGAATGATGATTGCAAAAAATTGGGGCATGGGCAAAAAACGGACTGTTTCTCATATCTTGACTTTTTTGGGGGGATGGGGGAGTGGCCGGAAGTTGTCAGAGAGAAGACCTGGATGGTCATCTTCCTTGTATCAGTAATGAGTACTGGTGACAATTCCCCCATTTTGTCTTTTCACTTCAAAAGGATTAGGAGGTTTGGTGACCTCAACCTTCCCAAGTCTTCAGAATCTGCTACTGCAACTCATTATAATTTCTTGGGTTTGGATTAATTTGAACCATTGGAAATGTGCAGAAGTTAGTTTCAGAGGGTACCACCTTGATAATTTTAAAGTCTTGCAATAGTAGACAGAAATAGAAAGGTGAATATTAGATGTGAACTGCTCTGATCCAAACTCTGCTTTTAGGCAGGACTTCTATACAGTCATTTGACCTCTTCTGATATGTATCTCAAAGCAGTCCCATGACTGCATATCCCTGTGTCTCACAGGCATTATAACTTAGAGAAAGATTTCTAACTTTTGAAACTTAAGTCATTTATTCCTGTCTCATCTTTAGTGAAAATGACAAATTCTCATTTAGTTCTTCTGGCTTCAAATTGTTTGTGAAGTGAGATGTAAGGAAAAGCATGTAAGCTCTGATGTTAGACAGACCTAGATTTAAATCCTGGCTTCACCACTTCCTAGCTGTGCAGCCTTGAGCAAGTCACTTAACCTTTCTGAGTTTCTCTTTCTTCAGCTCTAAAGTGGAGATGTAATGCCCAACTTGGCAGATAGTATATGAATTAGATAAAATGATACTGGCATGCCTTATGTGTTCAACAATTGCCCTTGCCCTGTGTGTCATTTTCAGATGTGCTGTAAATCCAAGTCATTATTTCATATTGATCCTACTGCTTGTGCAGCAGGTGACGTCAGCAAGGAAAGAGTTCATTACAATAAAGGAAGTCCTTAGATATAGTTACAGCCTGAAGAGTGGACTGGGATCTAGGAGATGGAATTATTTTGCAACCTAAGTTTAGTTCAGTGAAAAAGATTAATGAGTCACATTACACAAATGGATCAAGCTAATGACAAATGAAAATGTTCTGGTTTTTAGCTAGAGTTGATTTAATAATACTTGTGCAATAGTAGCATTAAATTCAAAGTCTCTCCTAGCAAATTGGACTTTGCCCAGAACTTTCCTTCCAGAGGTAAGGTCTTCCTCCCTGGAATCACAATCTAACCAATTGCTTTGCAAAAAGTCCCCTCTGTGGTGTGGTCTCAGGGCTTGTGAGAGTCCCCAAATCTGGGACACTCTGCTCTTTCTCCTCACTTCTCTAATATAGCTATTTAGGTGATTGACACTTTCGTCTACCTCTTCCTATAAATTAAGTTATCTGAGATAATAATAGATTAAGCCAGAATTAGGAATTAATATCTTAATTAGCACTGATTTACCTGATTAACCCTGCAGAGAACAGAGTCCTAAGATAAATGGTGTCAGGGAAAGACAAGGCAGGGTGGGAGATCCAGAGTGAGGTCCTGGAGAAGAAGCAAGTAATTCACAGGGGCTACTGGTGAGAGGCAGTTATCACCTGAGCTGCCAGGGCACACTGTTCGTGCTCCCATTGGTACTTGGGTCGATTATGCCTTGCTGCGATGTTCACTGTTTTCATATCTCTGTCATTTCTTCTAGATTATAAAATTCTCATGGGAAAGGAGCTCTCCTTTCATATCTCTGAAATTCTCTCAGAATGCCTTCCTTGCATCTGGTAGGTAGTCAGTAAATGACTTCCTTGCATCTAATAGGCAATAAATGCCTTTTGAATGAAGAGGCATTGAAGAAAATCTTTATAATTCTATTTCCACTTGTTGCTTCATGTAACTACTCTTCTGTGAAGTCCTTTCTATTTTCTACCCGGTGTTGGACCTGTCTTCTCCTTCATTTTGATCTTCCTTGCCATCACTTCCAATAAATTCAAACAGTCTTACCTCTCATGTGAAATACATGGCTGTCTCTGCTTCTTCCTTCTCACTAAGCTCTTGGCGTCCAACTGATGCTCAGAGCAACCAGGAAGAAACCCGCCATTTCACTTCAATACCACATAGGCAGGAAACAACCAGAGTTCACTGTGTGTTTGAAGTGCTCTCTAAGTACAAATTACAGCACGAAAATTAATTCACTAGTGAAGGCAAACCAATGTTATCAAATATACCAACTATATGCCAAGACTAGAAGTAGTGTATAGGCAAGATTGACACACCAGAGGATGACTGAAAACATTTTGATGACTCAGATGTTGTTCCCTGAACAATTTCTAATATCTGAAATATTGGAATGATGTTGCATTCAAGATGAATTCATCTCAATGTTTCTTTCATCTGAATGGATTGCATTGATTCTTTCTCCCTTTTTCCCTATGAGAGAATAATATATTCATTTTTTTAATTAAAATGTTTATTTTGAGTTAAGGGGAGATTCATGGGCAGTTGTAAGAAATTAACACAGAGAAATGCCATGTACTCCTTATCCAGTTTCACCCAATGCTAACATTCTGCACAACTACAATATGGTATCACAACAGGATTTTGACACTGATATAGTCAAGATACAGAACGTTCCATCACTACTAGGATCTCTCATGTTTCCCTTTTGACCTCACCCATTTCCCTTCCGCCAATCCTTTTCCAAATCCCTTGTAATAACTAATCTGTTCTCCATTTCTATAATTTTGTCATCTCGAGTATGTTAAATCAACGGAATCATACAGTCTACGACTTTTGAGGACTGGCTTTTTCACTCAGAATAATTTGCTGGAGATTCATTCATGTTGTTATGTTATGTATTAATAGTTCCTTTCAGTTTAATTTCTATGATGTGGGTATACTATGGTTTGTTTACTATTTACCCACTTATAGTTCTTGGCTATTACAAATAAAGCTACTATAAACATTTGTGCATAGATTTTGGTGTGAACAGAAGTCTTCATTTCTCTGGGATAAATACCTAGGATGTGATTCCTGGGTTGCATGGTAATTACATGGTTAGTGCTTTTTTTTTTTTTTAAAGAAACTGCCAAAGTGCTTTCCAGAATGGCTGTACCATTTTATAGTCTCACTAGCAATGCATGAGTGATCTACTTTATCAACTCTCTTGGCAGCATTTGGTATTATCATTATTTTCTTATTTTAGCCATTCTGATATGTGTGTAGGGGCATTTCATTATGACTTTAATTTGCATTTCTCAAATGGCTAATGATGCTGAAATTTTTTTCACATGCTAATTTGCCATCTTTATATCTTCTATGGTAAGATGTGTCTTCATGTTTTTTGCCCATGTTCTAATTGAACTGTTTGTTTCTGACTGTTGAGTTTTGAGAGTTCATTATGTAGTCTAGATACTAGTCCTTTGTCAAATATGTAGTTTGCAAATATTTGTTCCCAGTAGCTTGTGTTTGCATCTTCTTCTTCTTTTTCTTTTTTTTTTTTTTTTTAGTTGGAATCTCACTCTTGTCACCCAGGCTGAAGTGCAGTGGCACACTCACGACCATAGCAGCCTTGACCTGCTGGGTTTAGGCAATCCTTCTGCCTCAGTCTTCCAAGTAGCTGGAACTACAGATGCATGCCACCACACCTGGCTAGTTTTTGTGATTTATTGTAGAGATGAGGTCTCACCAAGTTTCCCAGGCTGGTCTCAAACCCCCAGACTCAAGCAATCCTCTCGCCTCAGCCTCCCAAAGTGCTGGGATTACAGGCTAAGCCACCAAGCCTGGCCTGTTTTCATCTTCTTAGCAAAGTCTTTCATAGAGCAAACGTTTTACATTTTTATGAAGTTCAATTGATTAATTTTTACCTGTGGATTATGGTGTTTTTTTCTGGGTTTGTGTGTGTGTGTGTGTGTGTTATAGGTCTCACTTTGTCAGCCAGGCTGGAGTGAAGCGGCACAATCATGGATCACTGCAGCCTCAACCTCCTGGGCTCAGGCGATCCTTCCACCACAACCTCCCAAGTAGCTGGCACCACAGGCACGCACCACTATGCCCAGCTAAATTTTTTATTTTTTGTAGAGACAACATCTCACTATGTCACCCAGGCTGGTCTTGAACTTCTAGACTCAAACAATCCTCCTACCTTAGTCTCCCAAAAGTTGTGGGATTAGGTATGAGCCACCCCACCCGGGTGGTCTGTGTTTGATAGTCAACAGTCATACTTAGGTGATTGTTCTTAGTTGTCAAATCTAAGAACTCTTTGCCTAGACCCCAAAGAATTCTTGTATGTTCTTTCTTAAAAGTTTTATGGTTTTACATTTTTCATTTAAGTTCTGACACATTTTTAGTTAATCTTGTATAAAACATGAGACAGGTAAAGATTTATTATTTCTGCCTGTGGCTATCCAGTTGCTCCTGCATTATTTGTTGAAAAGGCTATTTTTTTCACCATTGAATTGCTATTGCACTTTTGTCAAAAATCGGTTGGACATAATTGTGTGGCTCTATTTTGTGTTCTTTATTTTCTTCCATTCATCTATGTGTTTATTTATTTGCCAGTACCACACAGTTTTGGTTAAAGTAGCTCTGTATATATCTTGAAATATATATATATATTTTTTGAGTTTGAGTCTCACTCTGTCGCCCAGACTGGAGTGCAGTGGCCGCTCCTAGCCACTGCAGCCTCGACCTGCTGGGCTCCGGAGATCCTTCTGCCTCAGCCTTCCAAGTAGCTGGTACTACAAGTGCACGCTACCACGCCCAGCTAATTTTTTTATTTATTGTAGAGATGAGGGCTCGCCAAGTTGCCCAGGCGGGGCTTGAACCCGCGGGCTCAGGCAATCCACTCACCTCAGCCTCCCAGGACACGGGATTACAGGCTGAACCACCCAGCTGAAATATTTTATAGTATATCTTGAAATCTTCTTTTTAAAATTTTTGAGTTATTCTAGTTCATTTGCCTTTCCATACACGTCTTGGCATAACTTTGTCTGTCTGCAGAAATATTCACTAGGGTTTTGATAAGAATTATGTTAAACCTGTATATCAATTGGAAAAAATTGACATCTATACTATGTTGAAACTTCCAACCCAAGAACACAGAATATCTCTCTGTTTATTTAGATTTTCCTTGATTTCTTTCATCGATCTTAAATCATTTTTTTAAAATCATACAAGTCCGTTTGTTAGATGCATGTTTTTGTTAGATTTACACCTAAGCATTTAATTTTTTAGCAATTGTGAATAGTGTTGTATTTTATTTAGATATTTATGTGTTTTTTGCTAGTATGTAAATAGTCAATGGACTTTTACATGTTTATCTTGAATCCTACAGCCTTGCTAAAATCCCTTGTTAGTTCTAGCAGTTTCTTTAGCAGATACTTTTGGGTTTTCTATGTAGAAATCATGTCATCTACAAATAAGGACAGTTTTATTTCTTCCATTCTGATCTGTACATATTTTATTTTCCCTTTTTCTTGCCTGTCTGCTGACTAGAACTTCTAGCATTATGTTGAATAAAACTGGTAAGAATGAACATTCTTACCTTTTTCCAGTCTCAAGGAAGCATTTAGTCTTTTACCTCTAAGTAGCTAGCTGTAAGATTTTTTTTTGATTATGTTTATAAATTTCCTTCTAGTCCCAGTTTTTAAAGAGTTTTTTGTTGTTGTTTTTTTTTGGTTTTTTTTTGAGTTGGAGTCTCACTCTGTCGTCGCCCAGGCTGGAGTGTAGTGGCACACTCACAGCCACCCCAGCATTGACTACCTCAGCCTTTCAAGTAGCCAGAATTACAGGTGCGTGCTACCACATCTGGCTAGTTTTTGATTTATTGTAGAGATGAGGTCTCGCCAAGTTGCCCAGGCTGATCTTGAGCCCATGAGCTCAGGCAATCCTCTCACCTTGGACTCCGAAAATGCTGGGATTACAGGCTTGAGTCACTGTGCCTGGCCTTTAAATACTTTTTATCATGAATTTAGTCAAATACTTTTTCTTCAGTAAGTGATGTAATCATGTTATTTTTTTCTTTAATCTGTTAATATGTTGAAATGTATAGATTGATTTTAGAATATTGAACTGGCCTTGCCCTTTTTGGAATAAAGTCCACTTGGCCATGATGTCTAAGTATTCTTATATTGCAGAATTCTATTTGTTAATATTTTTGTTAAGGATTACTGTACATATATTTATTAAAAATACTATTCTGTAGTTTTTTATTTCTTTCTTTTAAATATGTGGGGTACAAGTCAGGACTGGGTACATAAGTGGTATTCTGTCATTTTTTTAAAAATATGTACTGTTTGGTTATGGTATTAGGAGAATACTAACTTCATAAGTAAATTGGGAAGTCTTCTATGCCTATTCTATTTCTAGAAGAGATTGTATAGAATTGGTGTTAATTCTTTAAAAATTTGGTAGATTTCTCCAGTAAAACCTTCTGGGCCTAGAGATTTATTTTTTTTGAGTCTTAAAATTAAGAATTTTATTATATTAATGGTTATAGGGCTGTTTAAATTCTTTTATAACATATTAGGTGTTTTTCAAGGGAACAGTTCATTTCATCTGAGGTGTCAGATTTATATGTGAGAGTTTATATTGTGCCTTTTACTGTCTATGGGGTTTGTAGTAGTATCCCAAGTTTCTTTCCTATAAATATTGACAATTTGTGTCTTCTTTCTTGTTCTCAGTCTTGCTGCACATTTGTAAATTTTATTAATCTTTTTAAAGGAATTGTTCTTTGTTTCATCAATTTTCTCTTTTGTTTTTCCGTTTTCAATTAATGATTTCTGCTTTCATTATATTTTTTCCTTCTGCTTGCTTTAAATTTTACTCTACTTTGTCTAGGTTCTTGAAGCAGGAGTTTAGATTATTGATTGGAGCCTTTTCTTTCTGGTCTGGTGTATGTATTTACTACTAGAAATTTCTTCCTCAACATTGCTTTAGTTGTGTCCTATAAGCTGTGAATACTACATTTTTATTTTTAGTAAGTGCAGTGTACTTTTAACTTTTTTGAGAGTTTGTCTTTAACCCATGGGTTATTTAGGAGTGTGCTGTTAGTTTCCAATTGTTGGAGATTTTTCTAATTGTCTTTCTGTTGTTGATTTCTAGTTAGATTTCATTGTGGTCAGAGAAACACTCTTTAAAACTTCAGTTCTTTTAAATGTTTCAAGGATTGTTTTATGTACTTGGTCTATCTTGATATGTCTTTTATAGACATTTGTCTTTTACAGGGACTTGAAAAGCATGCATATCCTACGCTGTTTGATAAGATATTCTATAAATGTCAATTAGATTATGTTGGTTGATGGTGTTGTTGAATTATTTTATAACCTTAATTTTCTGTCTAGTTGTTCTGTTAGTTGTTGAGATGGAGTGTTGACCCCTCCAACTATAGTGTGGATTTGTGTATTTCTTCTTTCAATTCCATTAATTTTTTGCTTCACACATATTTTTGCACTATTGTTTGATGCATGCATATTTAAGATTACTATATTCTCTTGGGGAACTGACCCTTTTATCATTGTATAACATTCCTTTGTGTCTCTGGTAATAACCTGTCTATATTGTTATACTTGAAGTGAGTTTCTTATAGATAGCAAATAGTTGGGTCATGCTTGTTAATTCACTCTGCCAATCTTTGTCCTTTAATTGGTATACCTGGACTGTTTACATTTAGTGTAGTTATTGATATGTTAGGGGTTAAGACTGCCATTTTATTTATTTATTTATGTTTTCTGTTTGTTCTGCCTTTTTAAAAAAATTTCTCTGGTTGCCAGGCTGGTCTTGAATTCCTGGGCTCAAACAATCCTTCCATCTTGTCCTCCCAAAGTAGTTAGGATTACAGACCTGAGCCACCTTTCCCTGCCAATGGATGTTTTTATTTAAAGACACCTTTACATTCAATTAACATTAAACTTATGACCAATAGCACTATAATTCATGTCTGAATGAAGCTTATTTAACAAATATACTTGCTCTATAAGACACGTTACAGCTTTCTTGAGCTTAGGAACACTAGACAGCACTTTAACACTGTACTTGGAGGGTATTTTAAACAGTAAATTCACCCCAAAAAAGTACAAAAATTCAAATAATGTGGCACTTGATTGACTGTAAAAAGAACACATTTACAATATGAGGTGAAACAAAAGGTGCAAACAAAAATGTATTGCAACCTCACTTTTTTTTTCCCACTCTGCACTTGTTCATAACTTACAATGAAAGTGCTATGAGTATTAATTTGGTGGTCACAAATAAATTTGGTGAGTAGACAGATTCATAATACAGAATCTGTAAATAATGAGAATCAACTATAATTATCTTAAATATTTCTTTAAAATATATTTACAACCATATTAAACAATGCCATGATTTTTGCTAAAACCATTAAATGTAAGTTGGAAAACTCAAGGAAATAAGAAAAACCTAGTATAGTTACTTATATTTTTGCTTACCATGTTCTCCCTTCATTACTGATGTTCTTTCGTTTATCATTTCTATTCTATTTACAGATTTTTTCCTATTGTTCTTTTAGAGTAGGTCTACTGATGACAACTTTTTTTATTTTCTTTAATAAAAAATGTCTTGATTTCCTCTTTATTTATGAAGCATTCCTGGAGATAATATTATAAGCTGCCAATTCTTTTCTTTCAACTTTTGAAAAATATTATGTTGCTTCCTTCCACTTTCCATGGTGTCATGAGTAATCTGCTGTCATTTGAATTATTTTCCAATATACATAAAGTGATATTTTTCTTAGCTGTTTTAAAGATTTTTCTCTTTAATTTTTAGAACTTTAAATATGATATGCTTTGGCATGGATTTCTTTGAGTTTGTTTTATTTCAGGCTGACTCAACTTCTCAAATTTGTAGGTCTATTATCTCCTGCCAGATTTGGGAAGTTTTCGGCCATTATTTGCTCAAGTACTCTTTAGCCCTACCTTCTTTTCCTTTTCCTTCTTGGATTCTGATGACATGAATATTACATATATTTTCTTGTGGTCCTACAGATCTTCGAGTCTCTGATCTTCTTTTTTCTTTATTATTCAGACTGTGCAATTTCTATTGTTCTGGCTACCAGTTCACTTATTCTTCTTTCTGTCTTCTCTATTCTGCTGTTGAGTGCATCTACCAGGATTTTAATTTCAATTATTATACTTTTTAGTTCTAAACTTTCCATCTATTCTTCATCATTTCTTCTTGTTCTTTGCTGAAACTTACTTTCTTATGAAGACTTTCTGTTTTCATTTGTTTCAAGTATGTTTATAATTGTTCTTTGAGGCATTTTTATCATGTCTGCTTTAAAATATTTGTTAGATAATTCCAATATCTCTGTCACTTGATATTCATATCTATTGATTTTTTTTTTTAATTTAGTTTGAGATCTTCCTGGTTTTTGGTGTGATGAGTGGTTTTGGATTGAAATCTGGTCATTTTCATATTGCATTAGGAGACTGGATCTTATTTAAATCTTCCATTTTAGCTGCAAATTCTGATACTACTCTGGCAGGGAGAGGAGGAGCACTACCTTGTTATTGCCAGATGGAGGAAGCAACCCAGCTTCTCCATTCACCTTCTGTTGACAATTAGGTGGGGGCTCCCTGTGACAACTGGGAAGGGTTGGGAGTACTAGCTCTCCATGTGGCCTCCATGGCACTGCAGTGAGGTTGGCCTTTTAACCAATGGGCTATGTGGAAATTTCTGACTCTCCACTAAGCCTCTTATGATATCACCCCAGGGGTACATTCACATTTTAAAAGTTATCTTCCTTATGTTTAAGAAATAGATAAAATTAAATGTCCTTGATGAACTTTTTAGTTTTCCACTTTTATAATCTCCCTGCTGATTAATTCTTTATTTACACAAGTTTCCACATGTCAGGGGACTGGCAACTGACCAGACACTTTTTCTTCACCCGTGATGAATTTTCATATGTGCACCTATTATTTTTTCCAATCTTTATTTGGGTTTTTTCCCCCCACTTCTTTTGCTGTTTATCTCAATTTACTTGCTCTGTGCATTCCTTCTCATTGCTTTCATTTTTTGAATATTTGTTTTTGTTCCATGTGCTCTACTCAGAGCATTTCCTTAAAACAACAACAACAACCACCACAAAGGGGGTTAAGTTAAAGTGCTGAAAATGCAAGTCAAAGCATCTTGAGCTGAAGTTTTTCCCTCTAGGTGGAAGGGGTATCTCAGAAAGAGTCAATAAGAAAGACTAGCTAAGGAGCGGATTTTGAAGACTAAAACCCATTTCCTCTGAGGAAGAGAAATAGTACGATACTATTTAGATCATATTTCCCTGTCTCAGCCACTTGGTTGGTGTAGTGGCAATCAGAAGCTATAAATAGATAAAATTTGCTAGAAGCATCTTAAAGAACCATCAGGAAATGACTGCTCAGGATGTTTTGGAAACTAGCATGTTAGCAACTAATACCATTATCCTTAATTTCACTTTTACAAATATTGTCCATGGAAATTGTCACTGCTTTATCAATCTCTGGAATTCTCAGAGGTATCCTTTTAATTAATGCCTATCTCCCTGTTCTACACACTCTTAGACTTCTGGATGGCCAAACAGGATTTGAGGGATTGATTAGCAAGCTCTGCAAATGATTTTGATTAGCTCTATTTGTTTTGCATGTAATTATCTTTTCTCGGTAATTAGAATTTAGTCACAGTATTCACACTTGATATAATTTTGTATAAAGATTACCCCAGTTAAATTCATATATATTTATAATTTCCAAGCAATTATAGAACAATTTATCCAAACCTGTAGTAGTCCTGTCTTCTGAAGGAAAACATGTTTTGTTTTGATTTGTTTTAAAATATGACTTTTGCTTACGAAAGACAACTGATAACACAAATTGATTTTGTCTTTAGAATGTTCCTTGACAAATTATTTGCTGTATAAAATTGATATTAATCTTGGATATAGTAACCTTTTCTTTGAAGAAGGATTTGAATGGGTTGGCCTTTTGGATCTGTTTATTAGCTTAATCTCATTTTAGAATCCCAATTACGGCATATCTAGTATCTGGAAAAGAAAGAGTATAGGTATTCCCATCTACCTGTATTCATGGTCTTCAATAAAACATTATATTTGTGCACTATAGCATTCAGTCAGTGTCTGAGCATGTTTCCCTTTATCCCCTTAGGGAAAATGAAGTGGTTATCTGGATTTATTCAGGTCAACTGCAGAGCTGGGGCTGAGCAGGGCTTAAGCTTTCTCATCTTTGAGTCCCTGGGCAGTTATGTGGTTCTCTAAACCCTTGTTGAGAAAAGCAGAAGTGCCAGGGCACCCAAACCCTGATGGTGTGTGGCAGGTGATGATTCCTCTCCTGCACTATCCTGCGCTATGGCCAGTGGAACAAAAAAGATTTCTGTACTTAGGATGGTATGGTATGTATTCTGTCAGCAATGTCCTTTTGTAAGTTCTCTTTTGGAAACGTTAATGATGAGTGTGAGCTGCTTTCTACAACTGCTTTAAGGTCATCCTAATTGGCTATATATTTTTTGTTATACAGTCTTTCAAAGAGACTAACTACATATTCTTTTACTCATAGCTGCATATTAATGATTCTTCCTTTGGAATTTGATTAAAGCAACTTCAGCTTCAATTTTTGTATGATTTGGTAGTAGTTTCAGAATGATCTAAACTAAAGCGCCCAGCGTAACACAATTCCATCTGCAACCTCGGGGGAACTTTAACACAGAGTAACTCCCATGCATGTGTTTTATGGGTCACCTGGTTTGTGAATGGCTGCTTATAAGCAGGCAAAGGAACTGCCACTGGGGGAACTCACCGTCAGCACTAAAGCTGCTGTCTGAACAGTTTAACTTCCTTTGGCTTGGTTCTCTCACAGTCACTGCTGACTGTGACTGTTGGTAATCTGAATAAGGTTGGAAGTCAACAATCCAGACATGCTTCTTAATTGTTAAAGGATTAATATGTCTTAATATGGACAGCCTCTGAACTGGAGGCCAAACCAGGAGGTCTTAAGGAGAGAAATATTCCCTTTTTCTTTAAATTAACAAAAACAAACAAATGTTTTTTAAAAAGCAGATGCTAGGGGGAGCTATAAGGTTTTCTAAATTCTAAATTTGGAACTACTAAATGAAGAGGCGGCTCTTAATTACTCTCCAGACTAAAGCATTTGTTTAATTATGTCTTTTTGCTGATGTGACCTATACTTAATCAA
Source organism: Tarsius wallacei (assembly GCA_963574415.1). Lineage (NCBI taxonomy): Eukaryota > Metazoa > Chordata > Mammalia > Primates > Tarsiidae > Tarsius > Tarsius wallacei. The sequence continues at coordinate 46,878 of CAUYQG010168518.1, read as the reverse complement.
TTTAACCTTGAATCAGCCTGATACCATGGGGGCATTGTGAACTCAACAGCATGAAGTCCCTTGTCAATGCCTGTGTGTATACCATAAATTTATGGCTTCTCTTATCCTAAATTAAGCTCCTCAACATATAATTATCCATCTCACACGTTGAATCTATCTCCAAGGTAAATGTTTCTGCACTGTTAAAAGCTGGTTCATTGCATAAAAACAAGTCCTCCTCTCTCTGCCTTTTTCCTGTCACCACCACCAGATGAATTGTGACTCCTTACTCAGAACTCTGTTTTCAGGGCTTGGGTGCTATAACATTTTTAACTTTAGTGATTACATAAAGATAAAAGTTAGCTTAAGGAAGTGTTTATTGTTCCCTCTTCCCCTTTTCTTCTTTCTTTCTTTCCACAATTTGAGGTAAAAAAAAAGTCAAGATTTGTTAACAGCAAAAAAGTTGGACTTAATAAACTCTTAGGAGACCAACCAACGAAAATAGTTTACAATGTTTCTGAAGGAAAATGCTTCACAAAATTAGCAATTGGATGGGTTATCTCCAAATGTGTATTGCTTACAAGATGATGAGACTATCAGAAATGTTGTTTCCAAATCTTAGTGAGACCTGTGCCAAGTGTTGATTTCTGGGAGTCTTCATGGGCATATAAATACCTGGCAGCTTTTACATTTAGTTGTGCAGTTGCATACAAATATAGAAAGGACAAAGAACAGAGACAGGTGGAGGGGTTGGAGAAAGATGGTGGGATAGAACTTTCCAGTGATCATGCCCCTACAGAAATAATTTGAACAATGATTTATGCACAAAAACCTTCACAAGTGCTAAGGAAACTAGGTGAGAGATCACAGTACCTGGTTAAGCATAATAATAAGGAAAGACACATTGAAGAGGGTAGGAAGGCCAATATTACATTACCCATGTCTTTCCTTTTCCATTCCCATGTAGTACAATGCAGGGAGAGATACTAGTTGCTTGGGGGAAAAAAGAAGGAAGTGAGCATACTGGACCTGCCCAAGTAAAACCTAACACCAGGCAAACCCTCAAAGTCCCTGATTTCAGGCCAATACTTGCAGACTGAACCTCTAGACCCCACTGGGCACCAGATGGGAATCCATACCTTCTGTGAGATGGACTTGAGTTTTAGCCTACATCACTGCTAGTCAACTACAGCAGCCTTGGGCATTGAATTACACATGGTGACAGGCAGATGCTATGCTAACCTCAGCAGTCAAGGGATCCTGGGATTACAGTGTCCCCCAGGACTGTAAGTTGCAGTGGGCACAGGTTTCGGAATCACACAAATGACCTGCCTAGAATTTCTAGACAGTTTTACTGTTGAAACACATGCCCAGACAAAGCCAGGCTGTGAAGACTGGAATGAGTGCCTCCTTCTTCAATTCACAGATATTGACATATGACTATAATAATCAAGAACAATCAGGGAAACATGTTGTCATCAAATGGACAAAATAAAGTGACAGTAACTGATTCCAAAGAGATGAAGATATATGAATTTTATGACAAATAATTCAGAATAGCTGTTTTAAAGAAGTTCAATGAACTTCAAGAAAATACAGAGAAAAACAATAAGTGACCAGAAGGAGAAATTTAACAGAGATTAAAGTAATAACAATGAATAAATCAGACAGAAATTCTGGAGCTGAAAAGTATAATGAACAAAATGAAAAAAGCAATAGAGGGTATCAGCAGAAGAACTGACCAAGCAGAAGACAGACTCTATGAATCTGAAGACAGGTTCTTTGAAAATATACAATTAGAGGTGAAAAAAGAAAGGAAATAACTGAAGAAAGATTTATAGGATAGCATCAAAAGAACAAATGTATGAGACATTGGCATTCAAGAGGGAGTAAAGATTAAAGGGTAGAAAAGATTGCTTAAAAAAAAAATAACAACAGAAAACTTTCTAAACCCGGAGAAAGATATAAATATCAAGCTATAAGAAAGTCAAAAGTCACCAATCAAACTAAATACAAATAAGACTACCCTAAGACATATGAAGCCCCGGGGAACCCCCTAAAAAACCAGAATTATTATTTGGAGGGTGGACTTCTTGTAGTACAGGCTTCCTCTGCTAGATAAGTGTTCTAGGAACCCACTGGCATCAGCATACCAGCGAGTGTTGTTACAAGAGGCTGTGTTCAGCTTCAGCAAAATTATTTTGGAGATTCTTTCAATTCATTTGCCCATTTTATGATGGGTGATTTATGAGTGCCCTGCCCACAAAGCACTGTATTCAGCAGTTTTTGACCAAAAACGGCATGACCCCCATGCCCCACTCTCCCTATTCACCTGATCTCATCCTGAGTAACTGTTTTTGTTTGTTTGTTTCTCTAGATGAAGAAAGTCCTCCAAGGAAATCTTTTTGCCAGTGTGAAAGAAGTGAACCAAAAGATGGCAGAAGCACTGAGAGGCATCAAAATTGACAAGTTCAAAAACTATTTTGAGCAGTGGAAAAAGCATCTCAGTAGGTGAATTGCATCAAACGGAGTACTTTGAAGGTGACTAAAGTTTAAATATGTAAGCATAAATACATATTTTCTATAAACAAATTCCATGTTTTGTATTGTAATTAAGATGTCAAAGATCAAAGACAAAAGTGGACCCTGAAACCAGCAAGATAAAAGAAGCAAGTCACATGTGTTCTAATATGCCTAGCAGAACAGAGAAAGACAATTCACTCAGAAAAAGTAATATAACAAAATGGCTAATAAACATAAGAAAATGGATTTACACTAATTAATAAACCAAGATATGGAAATTAAAATAATCTATCTGTTTTTGTCTATCAAGTTAATAAAGATGTAAGAAATAATAATACCCAGTATTGGTGAAAGACATCGGGAAGTTACTAGAATTAAATAGACTAGTTTGCTTCTTAACCCTAACTCTTATGAGCTAAGGGAACTTGGGCATGCCATTTAATTTCTATAAGACTATTTTCCTCAACCACCTCACAGGCTTTTTGAGGAGACTAAATGAAATATTGCTTATTTAGTATTTAACATATCATTTGGCACATAGAAAATGCTCAGTTAATATTAGCACTTTGATTATTATTATTGGAAGCTACACTCAAAATACACTAATGAAGAAGTATAAATTGGTAAAAGTTTTCAGAATAAAAATTTGACATATATGTTAGGGTCTTTAATGTTGTGCATACATTTGACTTAATCATTCTACTTCTAGAAATTTGTTCCAAGGAAACAGAACACAATATGTTTACAAAGATATCTTTCATGATGTTTTTATGTTGACAAAAATGGAAACAATTTAAATACCTCATTGAAAATGTATGGTTAGGAATTATGATTTGTCCGCCATCTAGAGTTTCATTTAGATGTTATAAAGCATGTTGTTAAAGAATAATTAATGGCTGAAAACATGATCCTATCAGTGAAAAAACAGTGGCTATTAGTGGCCAGTGGGATTACCTGTTATTTGTATATTTTATTAATGCTTATTTGTAATTTAAAACGTTTCTGTAGTCAGTCAATAAATAACTATCTGGACATCATGCTAGACACTATACTATGTGCTACGAATATGGTAGTGACTAAAGCAAACAGCACTGCCTCCATGGAGCTTCTAGTCTGTCCACTGAAAAATGTGTTACTTTTTTTTTTTTTTTTTTTTTTGAGTTGGAGTCTCACTCTTGCCCAGACTGGAGTGCAGTGTCATGCTCCCGGCCACTGCAGCCTCAACCTGCTGGGCTCCGGTGATCCTTTCGCCTCAGCCCTCCAAGTAGCCGGAATTACAGGTACATGCTACCACCTCCGGCTAGTTTTTTATTTATTGTAGAGACGAGGTCTCGCCACATTGCCCAGCCGGGTCTCAAATCCACAGGCTCAGGTAATCCACTCACCTTGGCCTCCCAAAGTGCTGGGATTACAGGCTGAGCCACCAAGCCCGACCAGAGTTACTTTAATAATACACAAATTAAAACCAAAAAGGACACTGTTATCAGTTTGCTGGGGCTGCCATAACAAAGTGACAAGACTGGGTGGCTTATACCTTAGAAACTTATTTTCTCGGGATTCTGGGGATTAGAAGTCTGAGATTAAGGTATTGGCAGGGTTGGTTTCTTCTTGTTAACCTGTAGACAGTCGTCTTCTTCCTGGGTCTTCACATGATCTCTCTGTGTCCAATTTTCCTCTTCTTATAAAGACTTCAGTCATATTGGATCAGGACCCACCCTTATGGCCTAATTTAATTACCTCCTGACGGACCCTATGTCTAAATACAGTCACATTCTGAAGTATTAGGGGTTAGAACTTCTGCAGATGAATTTTTGAGGGAGATAATTCAGCCCATAACAGGAACCATTTGATATTATTTCTTCCCTGACAGTTTCTCTTTTGAACCATATGATACAGGAACTATGTGCCTCTTCCTTTTTTCTTCAATGAGATATGTTTAGTCCTTTTGAGAGCCCCTTCAGGAAGACTAAGAACATGACCTTCTCTAGGAAAATCTGTTTATTAGCCACAGCATTGGTAGCTGTGATTTTAGTTTAGGTGAAGGTGACCTTATATGGACAGTCTTAAATCATCTCCAGAAAACAGGGACGTTTTAGGGTCTCCTTGGCACTTCAAGTCTGTTCTACAGTGAACTCAGGGCCCCTGCTTAGTCCTGGGTCTCTATCTTAACCCAGAACTAGGCATTCTGGGAGGACCTCCTGAGGTAGGGGGTGGTGCAGGGTCTAACCAGATTCAGATGCATTCTTTGAAAAAGAAATTTGCTTTTGGGTGTGGCAGGGACCACTCAAGGAACATGAACAATAATAGTGAAAATGGTTGTGAAACTCTGTAAACCAGAAACTTCTTTTATTATGCAGATCCATTTTTAGTTTCATTGAAAGGGAAATAAACAAAAAAAAGAAAACAGATAATTTTTCCTAGATAGAGGATTACCACCACTTCAGATTAATATAGAAATGGAAGTGAACTAGAGAGCATCACATTCAGCCCTTTGTTTCAAAGGTTGGGAAACTGGCTCACCAAAGCCATCTGAATTTGCTTCAGATCACACATCTGATGAGTGGCAAAGGTATATCTCAAGGGATCAAGATGCTGGTCCAGTGTCATTTCCACAATACTCCAGGAGGAATGGAGGAAACCCACGGGGCCTGGGAGTTATGAACCTTGAGTTTCCACCCTATGTTGGCTGCTGCAAAACAATGGATTCTCTGGACTCCTGTTTTATCACCTTCAAAATGAAAGCCAGATAATGTAGTCCCATCCATCTCTGTCCTACCCCAAGTTTTTCATAGGTTCTACTCATTCTGTATTCAGGCAGGCAAAATTGGCGTGTATGTCCAGATATGTTTGGCAGAGAAGGGTCTAGCATACTTTTTAAAAAGACCTATGGCCTCAAGGCTTGTCTAAAGAATTAATGAAGATTGAGAATCAGGAGGTGCTATGCTTTAAATGTTTGTGACCCTCCAAAATTCACATGTTGAAATTTAATCACCAATGTGATAATATGAAAAGTTGGGAGTCCTTAGAGGGTGATTAAGTCATGAGGACAGAGCCCTCCTAAGTAGGATTAGTGACTTTATAAAAGAACTGGAGGAAACTAGCTGTGTCCCTTTGCTCTTCCGTCCCTCCTGCCATATAATAACACAGCATTATTCACTTCTGGAGGATGCAGCATTCAAGACACCATCTTGGAAGTAGAGACTAGTGCTCACCACACACCAAACCTGCCAGCCAGTGCCTTGATCTTGGACTTCCCAGCCTCCAGAATGATGAGGAATAAATTTCTATTATTTATAAATTATTCAATCTCAGGGATTTTGTTACAACAGCACAGACCAAGACAGAAGGTTAAGAAAAAGATTGCAAAGGGTGAAAAATGAATGAGTTGCAATTTTGTGTTCACCTCCACATATATTAAGAAGTTAATTTTCACCTTACTACTCACATATGGATTAAATACAGACACATTTTGCTTGCTTTCTCAGATTTCTATACATAATGTTTTTGGTTTTTTTTGTTTTTTTTTTTGCTAAAAAATGTTTTTGTAAAGATAAGTTCTTGTTATGTTGTCCAGCCTGGGTTCAAACTCCTAGCCTCAGGTGATCCTCCCACTTTGGCCTCCAAAAGTGCTAGGATTACACGTGTGAGCCACTGCACCTGGCCCTGTAACATATTCTTTATTTCTGCTTTTATTAATGAGCAAAACATCTTCACTCCAATGTCCTCTACTTTTGAAAAGTTAAGCTGCTAATTTTTAGGGTGCTAATGTCAAGAAATTGATGAAAATTATTTTAACATTTTTCTCTTTGTTTAGGTCTTTTCATTTTCTTCTTTTCTTCTCCCTCTCTTCTTTTTTCTTCAATGCATGATTAAGTTTGTTTTCAAAAGATGTTATAACCTTAACAAAATTTTCATCAGCATTCCCCATGCATATTTTAATTAAAGGAAACTCATGTTTTGCTTGAGTCACTGGAGAAATGAAAGCTATAATCTAATGCTAACCATGCTTGTACTTTGCATTAATTTAAACTGGACTCCCTTCTCTGATATAAGAACAGAAATGGGGCCATAGACTAACATCCACTTTCAGAAAAGTTCATAAGTAGCACAGTTCCAAGACTGTTTCCAATTATCTCATGTCCTTTTTGGTTCTAAAGGACAAAGATCTAAATGAAGAGTTGTACCTTCCTGTATAAAACAGAGCATTAATTGCTACCATTTTCACATGCTACTGAAGAGTGTACATGAGGTATGTTAAAATATATGAGGTATGTTAACATATATTTCTACATGGTGCCTGCATCAATTTACTTGGTTGCTTGCATTAATACTTTCACAGAACTGATGTTGGTAATTTCATTCATTTAATGAAAATTGAAATTATAAGCAATCAGGCTTTCCCTCAAAAAATGGAGACCTATTAAACTGTATTTTACTTATCACATCATCTTTCATCATACATAGTGGTTATGGGAATAAGGGGCTCTTGGAGTTTGCTGCTTCTTTTATATTCTGCCAACAAGGGAAGATCATCTATTTTTTTTAGACATGAATGCCCATTGTTGTGATTTTAAAAATTGATTGATTGTACAAATGGGGTCTCACTATGTTGACCAGGCTGGTCTCAAACTCCTGGCCTCAAGTGATCCTCCTGCCTAAGTCTCCCAAAGTGCTGAGATCACAGGTATAGTCACTGCACCTGGCTCTCCCATTGCTGTGATTTAAAGTGTAGCTGAAGCCTTACTGTATAGAGTCAGGTCCAAGAGCCTATATTTCTAGTGACCTTGGTTCACTTGGTCACTTTTTTAAAAAATTGCTTTTTAAAACCTTATATTTCTGTGTTCTTTTGATAACTGTGTCACAGAAATTATTCAAGTTGGTGAGTAAATGCTAAGATAACTCTTTCTTTACTTACCAAAAGAACAACTTTACAAAAACATACTGCTTATATGCTATGGCTCATTGGGAAAGAATCCTGAATTAGCTAGGAACCCAGTGAGGCTGAAAAGAATTGGTAGTTATTGGGCATGGCCTCCTAACCACCTCTGCTGTGGGCATTCAGTTACTTTCTTCCATAACCCTTGGCCACTGAACCTAATTTCAGAAAATGGTGCTCATTCCTGCACTGCAGGAAGTGCTGGAGTCAGAGCAGCAGCCATGGCTGCTGCTTCACCAGAAAAACCAGGGCCACTTGTTCCTGAGTCCCCACTTAGACACTCACACATCCACTTATACACACACACATGTACATTTGTCCTCACACACACATACTCACACAGAGACTCACAGCTCCACTGTCACCTTCTTGGAACCCTTTCTGAACCTAAGAAGTATAAGAGTGGTTGAAGTGTCCAAAGAGCAAGTGGTGGATGAGATCCCACCTAGGTCAGTTCATAATGGGTGTATTCCATAATCTGCAGGCAAGTTGTTAATTCCCCATGAAAAGTTACTGTCACAGAGACCTGAAATAATCAAAATCTGCATGTCATTCTCCCTACAGATAGGCCAAGTAACAATTGTAAAATTGTTATGAGTATGGAGTTAGAAAATGAGAAGTTAATGGCATCCAACTAAAAAAGCTGGATATATTCATTTCATTAAAAAATGTTCTTACTAACGGGACCACAGTATCTGAAGTCCATTAGGTGATACTCCTCCATTCCTGGATATGCTTGGATAGGCACTCTAGCATTTACCTCAGTGACTCGCCTTGTTCTTTTCCAAACTAACCAGCCCCTTTAATGATTAATACATTCTTTATTTAGATATGTCAATAGATGTAATCATATTATGGTCAAATTATTCCTGCCTGGAAGCCATTCTATCTCTTTAAAATGATGGTCATTTATTCATCAAATATTTATGGGGTGCCTCCTATGTCCCAGGCCCTGTATTCCATATTAGCATAGCAGTAAGTGAGACAAATAAGTGATACAGTCTAGTAGGGGAAAATAACAATTAAACAAGCCATTACAGTAATGCGTGAGCAGCATTACAGAATAAAAAGAGCAAGAAGCTATGCATCACCTCGCTTCTAGTCTAGGGGACTTAAGAGGAATTCTAGAAGAAAGTGATGCTAAATTTGAGAACTGAAGGACAGAGTTGGAAAGGGCAGAGATAAGAAAGGATTCTTGGTGAAGAGAACTTCCTGCGTGAAGGCCTGAATGAGAAAGAGTGCAAGTTACCTTCAAAGCACTTAAAGAATTTAGATGGGTTCTTGGCGAGGCACAGTGGCTCATGCCTGTCATCCTAGCATCTTAGGAGGCCAAGGCAGAAGGATTGCTTGAGCCCAGAAGTTCAAGACTAGCCTAGGCAATATAGTAAGACCTTGGCTCTACAATAAATAAATAAATAAATAAATAAATAACTTAGATGGGCATGGTGGTATTGCCTGTAGTCTCAGCTATTTAGGAGACCGAGTCAAGAGGATTGCCTGAGTCCAGGAATTTGAGGCTGCACTGAGCCATGATTGTGCCACTGTACTTTAGCCTGGGTGACAAAGTGAGACCCAACTCACACACAAAAAAGAATTTTGTCGGGGCTGTCATATAATAGAGGGTGAAGATGACAATGGCTGTGAGCTAAGCAGGGACCAGATCATGAAGGATTTTATTATACCTGTTTAGGAGATTGGATTATATGCTAAAAGCCATAGAAGAGACTCCAGTGGGTTTTGAACCCTATGATGAGTAGGTTTGCAGTTTAGAAAGTTCACACTGGCTGTGTAGTATGGAGAAGAGTCTTGAGAGGAGAAAGATTTAGAAAAAACGCAGCCAACTGGGGGGCCATGACATTATTTCAGGCATGAATGGATGGTGGGTTGATAGGATTAATCAAGGTAGGAGCAATTAGGATGAAGAAAAAGTTTTGAGAGATATTTACAAGGAAGAACAGCTAGGACTTGATGCCTAGATGCCTGTGAAAGGTAAAGGTGGTGAGGAATCAAGCATGACTCCAGGTTCTGCTGAAAAAGGGAATGCCAGGGGATGATCGGGGTGGGGAAAGGACAAGGCATCTGGCTGGGACATGTGGGGTTTGAAAGGCAGCTGGACACGTAAATCTGTAGCCCAGAAGAAATGTCTGGGCTAGAGATAAAATTCTGGAATCCTTATCATGAGGTTGGTCTTTGAAGTCATTAGAATAGATAAGTTCACTTGTGAAAAATAGGGAGAATATGAAAAGAGACCAGCATTAAATCTCAGCTGGAGAAAGAGCGGTCTAAGAGGGGGAAGGAGGTAGTTCAGATGAAAGGGCAGTGCAACCCCCAAATCCTGTCCTGTAGGTGTGCTTTCTAAAACCTTGTTCTAATTCTAATTTTCTTAGCACAGTTTTCTCTGGGAAATATTCTGAGGCAAGCAGTAAAGAAATGTCCATGCTTCATATGATGTGTTTAAACCTAGGGCAGCAAGGATGAGGAGAAAGGAGGGAAAGATGGAAATCAATGTGAAACGATTCATAATCATGATCATGTTGCTACCACTTCATGATGAACAGGCAGAGGCCCAGGCCACTCACAGGTGTGACCACTCGGCCCTTTCCTGGCGAGGCTGCAGTGAGGCACCATGGCTTGGAGTAGTCTGTGGTCAAAGGGAAAGTGTTCCCCTTCTCCCCTCTCTTGTTGCTCATTAGTAAAATTTAGCCCAAGTTATTAATTATGTTTTAACCACAAACACGGAATCAATAGGGGATTATGCACAGGAATCTGTCACAGGGAGTTGGCTTATGCAATTGTGGGAACTGGTTAATCAGTCTTCATAAAGCTGCCTCCATATCTGATGCTGGAGCTTGAAGTTCACTGGGCTGGTGGCCTGGAAGGGAAGATCAGACAGGAAGCTCATGAGGGTGGATTGAAGCCACATCCATTCTTGTTGCTTCTCATCTCCATGAAGTGGGTGGTCCTGCAGAAGCTGGGGCTCTTCCTCACGGAACTAAACACATACACCTGGCTCAGGAGTTAGGGAAAAAAACTGAAGGTGAGCTGGGAAGGCAGGGAAGTTGCAGCCCCAGACGCTGCTTCACCCACCTATAGCCAATGCAGTGAGTCACCTGGTCAACACCATGTGTCAGTTACAAAATGGCTGCCTCCTTCCTTCTGCCTTCCAAACTTCACAAGCATTTCCCTGTGGCCCACCTTTTGGAATCCAGGTTGCCACCCAGTTACCCTCCAAACCTTTTTCTTGGGTCAATTCTTGAAAGCATAAGATTGGTGGGAAACTAACTCCCCAATTTCCAGGTTGCATTATCTAGCCCATACAGTGTGGTGCTTCAGCCAAGTCACAAATGGTGGGAGATGCCAAAAACTAAGGGTGCTTGCCCTTGGGTGGACTGATGACATGTCTAGAACAAGCATTTGGTTGGCCCTCCATAGTAATGAGTGTGCTAGAAGAAGGTGTATCTGTGGGAATCTGAGGAGGCTAATAAAATACTGATATCCATCAGAAAATTTCAATATATAATAGGACCTTTAAGTCTGAGAGGAAGATGTTTTAAAACTAAGCCAGAAGACTTCAAAAGGCTTATATTTGTTGTGCAAAGAAACTTAACATTTTAGCCAAGTACAGTGGCTCACATCTGTAATCTTAGCACTTCAGGAGGCCAAAGCAGGAGGATCACTTGAGCCAGGAGTTCGAGACTAACCTGGGCAACATGGCAAAGAAACCCCTCCCTTAAACAAAACAAAACAAAGCAAAAATGTTTCAGACACCTACCTGCCTGAAGCATAGCTCTAATGTGTTGACCTCAGAATGCTTCTAATAGTGTTCACTATAGGCAACTTTTTTGCAGACTCTATGTTTCTTCTGTGAGAATTTTCAAATGTTAAACAATTATAGAAACATGATAGATTTAGTTAATTCCATTTAAGAAATGAAAACATCCCAGGTAGAAAGATTTAGTTGTAGAACAACTTCAAGCATGAATCAGTGACAATAACTACGCTTGGTTCGGAATTAATGAAAATCATGGGAATCATCAGATTACTAAAAATAATTTTAAAAAAAAAACTTCTCCTAGGCTGCATGCTCATGTTCCTGACACTGTCTTTGCAGAAACACAGTAAGAACAAATGGAAGGAGAGACAGTCTCTGCTATTATGGCAGTTCTGGAAAGAGGATCTCATGTCAAACTCCATACAGATTTATTTCCTCTACACGCACAGTTCTCTGTGATTCTCATTCTGAGTTACTACCTGTGACAGATGATGTTTATATAAGTAAAACACCCTGTAGGCTGAGGCATTAGTAAGCTCCGCTGTGGCTTTTGCCCAATCCCAGTTCCCTGCCTTTGATACCATGCACTTTTCTCTCACTAAAGAAATTTTATCAGAATGTGTGTGAGCCAGAGGGAGTTATAATATAGAAAAATGTGAAATAACGATTCTTTTAACAATTAAATAATTTACTGAGAATACTGAGAATATTCTCAGTATGTGCAATAACATAAATATTTGCTGGAAAAAAAACCAAATAAATTTGTAAACATTGGTACTTTACCACTAATAAAGAGTGTGTGTGTATTCACACACACACATACACACACACACACACACACACATACAAAGGCTATTCACACACACAAAAGGCTATTCAGTATACATATTTGAATGAGAATAGCCTTCCATTCAGCTTCTTAAATGGTTGTATGAATAAAGCTTAGAGATAGGATTACTCCTATTAATTTTAGTGAATGGTTGTGAGGGTGCATAGGGATTAAAACTTGATCACTGATATTCTTTTTATTTTTTTATTTTTGAGTCAGGATCTCACTCTGTCACCCAGGCTGGAGTGCAGTGACATGACCATGGCTCACCTCAGTCTCAACATCCTATGCTCAAGTGATCTTCCCATCTCAGCCTCCTGAGTAGCTGAGACTACAGGTGCATGCCACCATGTCCAGCTAATTTTTTTATTTTTTAGAGATGAGATTTTACTATGTTGTCCAAGCTGGTCTCAAACTCCTGGACTCAAGCAATCCTCCTGCCTTAGTTTCCCAAAGTGCTGGGATTACAGGCGTTAGTCACTGCTCCTGGTCCTTAATTATCAATATTCTTTCATGACTCAAAATAGTACTTTATATTGTTTTAAAAGTATCGAACTATCAGTTAGTCAATTGTTATGACTTTCTTTTGGGGTGTAGATTAATCTTAATTCCTCGATTGACTTAGAGTGACAATAAGCTGTGTGGTAGTTTCAGAAAGCCAGACAACAGGAAAGGTCATGGACAGCATCACAGGGAGATGAAGGTGGTTTGTATCCATCCTTCATCTCCATTTCTGTACCCATACAAACCCTGCAGGTATCACACAAGGCTTTTTGATTGTAAGTCACAGAAACCTGACTTGAATTAAGCCAAACAGCAACAGAAAAGGAATCAGCTCTTGTAACTGAAAAGTCTAGAAAGAGACTTGCTTCCTATGTGGCTGAATTCAGAGGCTCAAGTGATATTATCAGATTCTCTCTGTCTCTCTTTCTCAAACACACACACACACACACACACACCGCACACACAATTTCTACCAAATCATAGCACCATCGTATGAAAGAAAGTTTACTTGATAGCTCTGGTGGAAGAACTTCAGAGAATATCGCACAGCCTGACTTGAGGTATGTTCAACCCTGAATCAATCACTGAGTGTTGTCAGAGGATAGCGTGTTCCAGTTGACCAACTTGAGTCAGGTGGTGGTTGGCTACACTATTGTGTAGTAAAGAATTAACTTTATTCAGAATGATTGCTGGCCTCTGTCCCAGCTCCTGGAAGGAAACCTCTAAACCTGTAGAATTTCCAGAGTGATCAGTGTCTTTGCTATTCATAGTGGGTACCATGGACTAACACCTGATAGTTTATGCTAATGAGGTGACAGAGTGGTGATAATCACTCCAGAAAGACCAATCAGGTGATTAGAGAGTTGGAGCTTTGGGCCACAGGATATCAGCCTGACCTCCAGGGAGACAGGGTGGGGATGCTGGAAATTGAATTCAACCATGTGGGCAATGATTAAATCATGCCTATGAACAAAAGCCCCATAACAATTGACTAACTGATAGTTTGATACTTTTAAAACATAAAGTACTATTTTGAGCCATGAAAGAATATTGTTAATTAAGGGCAAAAGCTTGGGTGAGCTTTTCTGGTTTCAATACTCATTGAATGTTTCACATTTTGATGATGGGAGGATGATATTGTTTGAATGTTGTCCCCTCCAAATCTCATATTGAAATGTGATCTCCAATGTTGGAAGTGGAGCCTGATGGGAGATGCTTGGATCATCGGGTGAATCCCTCATGAATGACATTCTCACAGTAATGTATGAGATCTCACTCCATTAATTCATATAAGAGTTAGTTGGTTAAAAGAGTCTAGCATTCCTTCTCTCTCTCTCACTTCTGCTCTCACCATGTGACATGCCTGCTCCCCACTTCGCCTTCCATCATGATTGCAACCTTCCTGGGACTTCATCAGAAGCAGATGTCAGCACCATGCAGAACTGTAAGCCAAATAAACCTCTTTCCTTTATAGGGTACCCAACCTTGGATTTTTTGTTTATTTGTTTTGTTTTGTTTTGTTTTGGAGCCAGAGTCTTACTCTGTCACCTAGGCTGGAGTGCAGTAGCATGCTCGACCTACTGGGTTCAGGTGATCCTTCTGCCTCAGCCTTCCAAGTAGCTGGAACCACAGTGCCACCATGCCCAGCTAATTTTCTGATTTATTGTAGAGACAAGGTCTCACCATGTTGCTCAGGCTGGTCTTGAACCCCTGAGCTCAGGCAATCCTCTCGCCTCCACCTCCCAAAGTGCTGGGATTACAGGCTTGAGCCACTGTGCCTGGCGTAGGATATTTCTTCTTTGTAACACAAAATGGACTAATATAGAGGATAATACATCCCTGAGAATGATAGAAGTTTCATATTTGGGACCCTCCCAGACTTCATCCTATGTATCTCTGGTTCTAATTTGTATTCTTTTGCTATAATAAAACCATAATCATAGCCGGGCTTAGTGGCTCAGCCTGTAATCCCGTGCTTTGGGAGACTGAGGTGAGTGGATTGCCTGAGCCTGCGGGTTCGAGACCCGCCTGGGCAAATTGGCGAGACCTCATCTCTACAATAAATTTAAAAAATCAGCCGGGCATGGTAGTGCGTGCCTGTAATTCCGGCTACTTGGAAGGCTGAGGCAGAAGGATCGCCAGAGCCCAGCAGGTCGAGGCTGCGGTGGCCGGAAGCGGCCACTGTACTCCAGTCTGGGCGACAGAGTGAGACTCCAACTCAAAAAAAAAACAAAAAAACCATAATCATAAGTATGGTGTTTGCCTGAGCTCTTTGAGTTGTTCTGTCAAATTATCAAACCTGAAAGTGATCATGGAAACCCCTGAATTTGTAGCTGGTCTGGCGAGGGTGGTGTTGGGGAGCCTCAAACTTGCAACTGGTGTCTGAACTGAGATCAGGCAGCTTGTGGGGACTGTTCCCTCAGAACTTAAAGCTTGGTATACTCATTGCAGTTGGTGTCAGAAGTTTTAGGTTGATGTGGCAGTCTGGAAGACTGTTCCCTTAACCTTGAGTTTACCTAAGTCTGGTACCCCCTGATGAAGAAAGGCAGTTTCTGAAAGATGAAATGTGAGTAGATGAAAACACCAAACTAAACCAAAACAAACTAAACTCTCTTTTCAAGTGAGAACTTTCCTCCTAGATATGTGGCACCTGTACTAATGTCTCATGACTACAAAACCTTTCTGAAAAATGCTTACCCAAAATCTGTAACTTTGGGCATTATTTGTGTTTTATATCTTCCTTAACTACCAGTTCTGAAATTAAAATTTGAGTTGAGATGCTAATTATTAATAACAAATTAATGTTTTACCTTCTTCTAACATTTACTTTTGGACAACCTTTAGTGTTTTACATAAGTCAGAGAGTAATATAGAATGTAAACTTTATCAGGGCAGGGACCTGTTAGACAGCTGCCAGGTGCAGATGGGCATGATGGCTCATGCCTGTAATCTCAGTGCTTTGGCAATCTGTGGTGGAAGATTCTCTTGTGGTCAGGAGTTCAAAACCAACCTGGGTGACAGAGTGATACCACATCTAAAAAAAACCCTATTTTTTAAAAAAGTGGTCTACCAGGTGTGAAGATGGTCAATTTGGACAATGAACCACACAATTAAAACTTTATTCACTTATTGCAATGATATAGGCAAGAGGCCAATAAGAGAAAGAAGGCACTGGCTTCTCCATTCTTCTATTTTTCCTGGGAATGGTACAGACAGGAAAATCATCTCACTGCCTAGTACTAAGTCACAGTAGAGAAACACATCTTCAACTTCAAACCCTCTCCTCTCCCCCGACCCCCAATATAGAGATCTTGGTTGAGGTTCTTGAACAGTGTATCAGCCAAGCTCTCCCCTTCCCCAGTTAAAAAGCCTTTAACTGGAGTTGCCTAGAATAGGAATACAGGTGTGTATAAGAACTTGTCCAGCCAAGGGGGTACGTTTGAGTGTCTGAGTGCAACTTTCTCCAGAGAAAGCAATGTGCTGGCTATGCACCCACTCCAGTAAGGAGAGGGTCACTTTTCCCCTATGGAACCTGCCAGTTATAGCCATTGTAACTGGTTAAGTAAGGTCCAGCCTGAAAGAGTACACAAGGAATTTTGGTCTGGAATCAGATTCCTCCTTATCTAAGTGTCTAAAATAGTGCAAGGCACGTAGTAGGTACTTAGTAAGTTGTTATATTTTTAGGCAAATCATGAGTGGGGGAAGTAGAGCCACTGCTTAGGGGCTATTCCATGGGTCCTAATGTTGCCAAATGTTAGAGCAACTGGCTCCAAATTTGAAGAATTCCAGCAACACATGAGATGTCAGTCCAGCCAGGTCTCCAGGTGAATGAACACAAGTGAATGGTAGACTTGTGGTCTATGATTGGAAAGCAGATAAAAGCAGGAAAAAATGTGAAGAAATGACTACGTAAGAGGATGTTTCTGTGCCAAGTGGATGGCAGTGTAGCTTTATAATTCTAAACTCTCATTTGAGAAAAGCACATTAGGTTCTGGAATTTATAACAATTCTATGTACTTTCTGCCACTTGGCCTTTGGGTTCATTCACAATGTCATGGTCACAGCATTCTTTGTCCCCCATAGGTCAGCAGAAGAAACATCTTCCTATCTCTGGCGATGACATATTCTCATTTAAGGAGAGGGCTTTGATGATCGTGGCATGTGGCTCCCCCATCTGTCCCTTCAGCTCATGTGTTTGCCCAAATTCAGAGCCATAACTCACAGTTTTACTCTACAACATGGAATGGCTTCGGTGCTCAGTGTTAACTCACTGAATTGAAGAGATTAAAAAGACAACTTTTCTAAACAGGAAAAGCCTCTTATGTTGGATGCTTCTTGAACATTTGCATATTTTCATTTCATTGCTTTATAAATTATTACCAGGAAGTTAAATCTTTGTAGTCTATGAACAATATGATGAAGTACATTTTTTTCTCTAGTGGATTTGTTTTTAAAGAAACAAGTCTTATATTCAAATGTTTTAAAGATGTTTTCTAGGATCCCATATTATTTAAAACTCATTCATTAAACATCTGATGAATAGGTCTATTCCTTCTTTTTTTTTTTTTTAGCTGATTAAAAGCTCATTTTGGAAGGATGGAATGAATTATCATACAATGATTACATTGCAATTCATCTTTGTAGGTGTCCAGTACAATAAGGAATTGAGTCACAATTTGCTCCACAAATTGACAGGCTGGCAATCATTATTTTTCTATGTATAAGCTTGAGTCAATCTTTGATCTCATCATATTTTCAGTGGTAGAGGAGATGGAGGTGGTGAAACCTTATTCTTTTTTCAGCACAGAAAATTATGCCACAAAATAAATCATGGGCAGGGCTGTCATAATGGCCCCAATGGTTATGACAGGAAAAAAGAATAGTTATAGCTACTCTTCAGTGCACAGTGAAATAGTGAACAATGTGTTAAATATCCCTGGAGTCAATTAAACTGGCATATGATCAGTTTGGTAGCTGCCAAGCCTCAGTGGGAACCTATTAGAATTCACCAAAAATGAAAATGGGTGAATCTGGAAAAAGTGTTAGATTTATGAGGGAAAGCAGACACATCACTGAGCCAAGAATAATCTTGGTGGGTGTTTTTTAAAAGAGATTGGTAAATAGAGGGCTGTTTAGCTGTATCATGTTCAAAGTGTTTTGAATATTTCTTCCGTAATATTTTAAGCCATTACTGCAAAGGAATTAAATTAATCTGATTTAGCCTCCACAACATGCGAGAGTCATTCCACACATTGCAGCCATTATTAATTTTGTTCCAGAAGCAGCCTTGCATGAAACATTAGAGTGATTTTTCTTTTCTTTTTGCATTTACACTACAGATAAACACTACGGATTGCTACAGAATGCTACTGAAATGTTGAAGACTGTACGACAATTTCTTTTAAAGTCAGATATTCAATGGTGAAAGATGTTCGAACAATCCAGTGATGGATGTTCATTAGTTCAATACTGTCAAGCCGAGTTACTATTCCACATCTCTGATACTGATCCTGTTTTTGCAGTCATGATTGAGTTGTTGGAGAAAAAATACTCTCCAGAGCTCTGCCTGACTGTCCAAACCAGCACCAACTTGAAATATCATTGGCTAACTCAGCAGCATCAAAACCCGCAAAGCAAAGAGGTTAGATCCATCCCAGAGACTTTTCTACAGCAGTAAATGGATTTGCCCTCTTTAGTGCAGGGAGCACAGCTCCAACACAATTATTCTTATTGGAATAGACTAAAGAATTTACTTCAAATGAGGTTGTTGGTTGTTCTGTGAAAGCTGTGTCAGAATAAATATTCAACTACTCTTCAGAGGCATAATTTGTTCATTCTCCCATGAAACATTTGTGACCCATGAACTGTATATAGCTGACTTTGTTCAAATGGAGGGAAAACATTCTTTCACTCTAGCAAAACTTGTATATAGCTCAGGTAGGGTGAAAACACTGTAACATCCTGTACTTTCCAAAGTGGCCATTTTCATATGCCAGATGTCCTGAAGCAATAGCTTTTTGTTACTTATTTACAATAAATTTTATTATGGGAAAAATTCCAAGTGACAGATGTCACCAGTGAATGTCCACATCGCTTAATGAAAGATATGGCTTTGAAATGTATCATTGTAGGGTAACTATTTAAATGCAAGACCAATCTTGCTACAATTTGACAAGATGGATGCTTTTCAGATTTGGGGGATAAACACTGTATAATCCTTGTGTGGAAGAACATATACCTCATCCTTAGTTGTATCCAAACCTCTGTGAACCTAAGGTAGTGCTTAAACATATACTCAGGGGATGCTTGGTAAGGAAAGAGATGACTGTGACCCATTGCATTTTATTGGGTGATTGGCTGACTGAGACAAAACTTAGGGCAACTGGCACATGCCTTGACAAGTAGGAAAACAAGGCTGAGATATGCTATCAAGACCAAACAAAACTTTTATGAAAATTTGAAGATTTGTTCATTTTTTCTAAAAATAATTTTTCTGTTCCTAGTACCTACAAAACATTAGGCTGGATATTCTAAGTGTCACACAGTCACTCTGTGACAACTTGGATTTCCTGATGTGACTCAGGCTGTGGATGACAGCATCTCTTTTCTTTGTACTGAAATTTAAGGCCTACCAATTATGGACATCCAATTAATAGAAGGTCTTAATATTGAGTAACAGTGATATGAAAATAAAGTCATTAGCTATCCCTGAAACAGGCATTTGGCAGGGCTTACTTTGTTGGATTGAGTTAGTTAGTTGGAGCCCTAAGGATACTAAAAAGGACCTTGGGAGCATTTACTCATGTCATCCCCAACAACACCACCACTACGTGTGTTGAAAGCAGCCACTGAGAGCACTTAAAGCTTACGTCTTATTCCTGTGTTCATTGACTGTGTTTGGGAACGTCACACATCATTTTATCTTTGTCCAAGGTGGCCTCCTTTTGTCTACGTCATGCTGGGACATCCCTCCTCTGTTGCTTAGCATAGCTGTTTAGCACCATAAAGTAATACTTCTCGTATTGGAAGACATGTCCGCCAATATCCTGGACTTGACTAATTCCGTGTCCTCACTATAAAGGAATCATTTAGAAACATGTCCAATCCTTTTTCGTTTCCTGTGCTGTGTCCGGCTGACACAGATAATCCTATTTTTGTCAGAGATTACTCTTTCTTCTTGGTGTTTCGAATGCTTTTAAGCATTTAACATATTAAACTGAGTGCTACAGCTGGGTCTGATCTTGCTCTGGCATTCAGAAATAATACTGGGACAAATAATATAGGAAATATCTCCTTTTCAAAGATATGTTGGTTTTTTTTCACATGGTATCTGATTAAATCAGTGCCTCCAATTTTTCATGGCACATTGGTAACAAAACCAGTCGATTTTTTCCAGGGCCACTCCATTTTCCAGTAAGGTCTCCAGGACACAATGAGTACATTTATCATGAGGGGATTATAAAGGTTCACTCTGACATTTCAAGGGAGGCTGATTATATGTATTCTTTTTTGTGAGACACTGAAAATCTATGCATAAATCAGTTTTGGCTAAGGAGCTACTAGATCTTGGCATCTTTCCTGTCTCCAGAGTTAGGCTGTTGGATCTGACTATTGTTAGACAGTTGGAAATTTCTACTTTTTAGCTTAAATTTTGTTTCTAGTATGTTGTAAATAAACAGGATTTTTAAAGCTTTAAGCTCACTTATAATACACAGACATTTGGGGAAGTAAACATTTTTTCAGCTTTTATTATGGACACTTTCAAATGGTCAAAAGTAGAGAGCATAGTATAACAAACTTATATTAAATGGACTTTAGCAATTATCAACATTTTGCTAATAATACTTCATTCCCCTAAATGAAACATCATTAGCAAAGTCCCTGCCCTTCTTGTTGGGTAATATTGATAATTGCTGAAGTCCCTACCTACTCCTTTTTTTGCTGCACTATTTTAAAGCAAATCTCAGACATTGTATTATTTCACACCTAACACTTTAGTATGTATTTCTAATAAGACCTTTTCCCTTCTATTTCTTAAATAAACAAAACTCCATGTCATTATCACAGGTAATACAATTAATAACACTTTCTTTAATTTCATTTAAACTCAAACAAGATTCAGATTTCCCAGATTGTCTAAAAAAAGTCTTTTTAGAGTCAATTTATTTTTTTACATTCCACACATTTTAATCAATGATGTTATATCATTTTATTCTTATAACTACACACCCATTTCTCCCCCCTCCCCCATTCATGCAGTTTGTTAGAGAAACTAGGTCATCTGTCTACAGAAAGTATCTCATTCTGAACATGGCCAATTGCTTCCTCTTGGTGTCAGCTAACTTGTTCTTCCCTCTTCCATATTTCTTGTATCTAAAATTTAGGTCTAGAAAATTCATTAGATTTAGGTTGAATTTTAGAAAAGATTACTTCACAGGTGGTACATCCTATCCCAGGTGAATAGTAATTAGTTTTACCAGCTATTTAGTAACGCTAAGATTAGGTGGTGTGTGTTCAAGTGACATTGGTTAAATGTCTCCAATATAAAGTTTGCTATCCATCTTCCTCCAAATGAACACCTTTTAATTACTGACTATAGATTTATTGTCAGTGACTAACAGACTTGAGCCTTCTTGACCCAGGCTCACTTCAAATGCTTCTCTGCTTTCCATGTTACTCCTTATCTGTACTTTCACATCAATTTCATGCTTCAAAACACCCACTGTCTTTGACAGTGTTCTTTATCTTCTGTTTCTCCCAATATTCTTATGCAATCTTTTTTTTTTTAGTAGACATTTTCCTTTACCTTCCTTTACCAAACACAGATTCATTAAAATAGACCTTTTAGTAAGGTCCAGGATGAATTTTAATTTGTTCTCTGCTGCAAAATTGCAAAACTGCAATGTGACAACATGTATTTGATAGGTTCTCATGAGCCTACACATATAAGGTACCATAATCCAAGTAGTACTTGAAGGAACTGCAGTGATTTGTCAGTGAGCTAGCAACATTGAACCACCGAGCACCTTGCAAGTAATGGATTCTATTGAGTTAATAAGTTTCTAATTAATTATACTTCAATTTGCAAATTCCCATCATTTATGTGACACATGAATAGTAAACAGTATATATTTTCATAGTAAGTCATTGAGCCCCAGTCTTGGAAGCAAATGATTCCTTTGCAATGGAAGATATTTATAGTGGACACAGAAAACCATTTAGAAAAAAAATGACTTGGGGTAATAGGAAATGTTCTTTAGACAGAAATTCGACTGGGGAACATTATTTTTCAAGCAAGCTTCTGCATTTTCATTAACCTTTTCCACCTCTCCATGAGAGGCCATTCTGAAGAATTAATAGTAACAACTTCCATTTCGTGAGTGCTTATTGGTTCAATCACAGTAGTAGACTTCACAGCTCTGAGACTCTGAGAGATTGCATAATTTGTGCACGATCACACAGGTAATACCATCAGAATTTTTCTGAAATAGACATCTCTTAAATATGGCACTACATTGCTCTCTTGCTAGAAAATCCTAAGGAAAGCCACCCTTCTGCAGTTTCTACATTGCAAAGATCTGTGCAGTAGCCATTAGTAATAATAGCAAGAGCTCTCAAGCCAAAAGCTTGTACTCTAGGGGTTAAATTTGGGCAATTTGTAAAGACAGAACTCTTTACAATGACGTGTTAATGGGAGTCCTGGTAAGCCAGCATTCACGAGATTGGAGAATGCAAAATGCAGATGTAGAAGTAGGAATTGAAAGTGAGATAGGTGCAGTGAGGACATGACTCTGGCCACACTGTTCCTGGCCAAGGTCTTCACCAAGAGAGAAGAGATGGGTAGATAATCCCATACCCAGGATGGACTTTTGCTGTGTATTATTAATAATTTATTGTCTATATTTGTGCATAAAATAATTAGGATTACTTATTCTTAACCTAACCAAAACTTACATTTTCTCATACATTGTCAAGTTTGAAGACTCTTTAATTATTATGCAGGACAGTTACCTGAACCAGGTAAGCTTGTTTTTTTTCATTAAGGATGTTATTATTATTATTTAAAAATTTCAGTAGCTTTAGAGAGTACAAATGAGCTTTGGTTACATGGATGCATTGTATAGTGGTGAAGAATTCTGGGCTTTAAGTGTACCCTCTGCCTCACCTGTGCACATTGTACCTGATAGGTGAGTTTTCATCCCTACCCTCTTTCCATCCTTTCCCTTCTGAGTCTCCAGCATACATATGCCATTCTCTATGACTTTGCAGTTTCCTTAGTGCAGTTTCTGTTCTTGTGTTACTTTACTTAGGTTGATGATCTCCAATTCTACCCTAGTTGCTGCAAAAGGCGTTATTTCATTCTTTTTGATGACTGAATAGCATTCCATGGTAAATATACACCACATCTTCATTATTCACTGATTACTTGATGGGCATTTAGGTTGATTCTGCATCTTTGCAATTGTGAATTGTGCTGTGATAAACATACAAATGCAGTTGTGTTTTTTGCTTGTGAACAGGTGAACTTGACCGATATGTGATACTGTAATAATGTGACACAGGTGACAATAAAGTAATGTAGGTGAGGTGAGAATCACTCTTACAAAATAGCTTCCAAGTAGGGATAATACTTGAAGAAATAAACTGTTACACTTTCATTAGCACAACACACATAAGGCTTAACAGATTGCATAGTCTTGGCATCAATAAGCAACACAACCATTGTAAAGCATGTAAAACTTCCTTGCCTGACTATAGCCAAGACAGTCCTAACTATGTAACCTCTACCATTTTAAAACCAATGTTTATTTACATCTCTGCTACTTGAATATGTTCTCCTTCCAAAAAAACCCCCAAAACTACTGACAAGGCAAAAATTCAACAGATCTCCAGAGGTAGTATTATAAAACAAATAGTTCAAATGAGCTTTCTTTTTGCAGTCATTAAAGGGGAGGGACTTTTAGACTGAAGAGGTATTGAGGATGGATCCTCTGGCATTTGTCTAATTTTCTGTTTGCTTCAGTGGTAAAGCTCAGCCATGTGTTAGTTAACAACTCGTAGCAGAGGCCCACTAAAAGGAATTTCAGGGATCATGTAGTTTATGACCTGTCTGGAAGCAAGATCAGCCAGAATTCCATTTCTCAGGGGACTGGCAACGACATACTATATACTTAAAAACAGACTAATGAGATAGTTTCTGCTTTTGTTTTTCTATGATTGTTCCCCTTTCTGCAGATTCTATAACTGGAATATATTAGCTATTCATCTACTATTTAAAAATCAGTAAAATTTTCTGTGTCATAATTTTTAAAAAGAGATTCAGCTTTGACTTTGTTGTCTTTTTCTGTAGTGCTGACATTAAATATGCTTATGAAAAGAAAAAAATTATAAGCCATTCTGAGAAATGAGAAATTTTTTCACATGAAAGAAAACTTATGGGGAGACACCTCTTATCACCAAGGGTGTCTGAACAAAGCATATTTGTATACCTAATCCTTAACTGTACCCCACAATATGATAATAAAAAATACTGATTAAAAAAATAATAATAATAATTAATATTGGCTCATCAATTGCATATACTCTTGCATTTAATTTCTATAAAAAAAGAAAAATTGAAGTTGCTTTTATTACTGCTCTTCAAAAATCACAAATAGCTTTTCTTTACCTTTTTTCTTTCTTCTTTTTTAACAGTTCAGTCTTTTTTTTCATTAAAAAAATTTTAAATAACTTTTAGTTTAGCAAAAGACTATGGAATACTTCAGTATGGCAGAGGAACCTGACTGAGGCTTTAGGGTAGTTATTCCTTGAGGGTGGGAGGCGTAGGGTTAGTTCTGTAGCAGAATTGCCAGTGGATATTTTCCAACTGTACTTGCCTAGTAAAGAAAAGGCAGAATTTGAGGGGGCTGAAGGGAATACAGAGAGGGCAATGCTTTTTTTCTATGGGAAACAGTTTAGGCTGAATTTTGCTAGAATTGTTGAGCGGTTCTGTGGTGAACATGTGTCCAGATTCCTTCTCCCTCCCTTAGTTCTTTCTTTCTTTCTCTCTCTCTCTCTTTTTTTTCCTGATAGATTTTGTTGAGCATCTGAACTCATCTGCTTCCTTTTCAAAAGACACGAATGAAAAAAGTCCAGGTAATTGTTCCTGTCCCTACCTCCATCAACAACATGTGAGAACATGAATTGGCTTGTTTTTACTGGACCTTTGAATTCTGAGTGAGTGACACTCCGCAGCAGGGAAGCTCCAGCTCCTGAGGCCAGTGGTGCCCAAGGGCAGTGGTACCAGTGGCCATGCTCATGTCCAGAGTTAGGTAGCGGGCAGCAGCAGTGACAAAAAAGCCTATGCATATTTTCTGGGTCTGGTTCTCTGGCCTTGCTGGCCAATTTGAGGAGCTACCCAATGTGCTTTCAAGATGTTCTTTTTCTGCTCCAATCCTTCAGAGTGGGTTTCCCTTGCTAATAACTAAGACCCTGACCAACAGACATAGACTCTTTCTAAAATTTGGACCTGAGGCCGGACTCAGGGGCTCACCATGTAATTCCAGCACTTTGGGAGGCCAAGGCGAGTGGATTGCCTGAGCCCGCGGGTTCAAAACCAGTCCGGGCAACTTGGTGAGACCTCATCTCTACAATACATCAAAAATTAGCAGGGTGTGGTAGCGCGAGCCTGTAGTTCTCGCTACTTGGAAGGTTGAAGTAGAAGGATTGCCGGAGCCCAGCAGGTAGATGCTGGGGTGGCTGTGAGTGTGCCACTGCACTCCAGCTTGGGAGATAAAGTGAGACTCCAACTCAAAAAATAAAAAATAAAATAAAATAAAATTTGGACCTGGAGATCTAGAAGCAGCCCTGATCACCTGTTGCCTTTCTGAAGCTGACCTGCCCCCTTTAACCCTGCTTTTCTCAGGACACTTTCCTGCCCAAATCAAACCCTGAGGGAGAATAATGTCATCACCAACAGCTCGCTGAGAAAAGAGTCAAAGAAACATCATTTCTAGAAAAAGATTAATGCCACTGTTTCCAACCCTTTCAATGATGCTGAATTCCTATTTACTCGTGGAGGAAAGAAGCTCTGGAAAAGGCCCTGGGTGTCTCGAGGTGCAACGTTGGGGTCGACTTAGCTAAGCCTGGCCAAAGACAAACTTGTCAGTAGCTGCCAGTTACCTTTTCCTGATCCCCTCCCACAGGCCCACTGAATCCATTTATGGGTGGTGAAAAGTAGCCACGCAGAGCTAAGGATGGCTATTACCTGCTAAGGCATTCTGAGACACAGTCTCTGAAAATGAGAATATAATTTATCAAGCAGTGTGTGTTCAATGATTCAGAAAGATCCATATGTGCTTTTGTTTCAGCCACTCTAATGAGAATGTGTCAACTTCAGTTCTGTTCTTCTATTATCAGGTTCATTTCTGATTAAACCAGAGTGGCTGCTTTCCAGAGAGCCATGGCCTTTCTGCAGAGACGTGCGAGCTTTGCAGAAAGGTACTTTGGGTTAGGACTGAGTCGCTTTCAATCATCAAAAACCAATATATTATTTCTAGAAGGAATCTGACAACATTCCAGAGTCATTTTCCACCACCGATTTGAGAAAGAGAAGGTCTAAGGTGATATCTTCAAGAGTAAGTGATTTAAAGGAGGGTGGGATGGGCTGGAACTAGAGGCCAATGCAGAAAAAGATGTCTTGTTTAACAGACCACAAGAAAATGACATTTCTTCTAGTTCCTTGCGGAAATGAAGGTCATGTCTTCCGGTCTGGAGACAACTGGTGTCCCAAGGGGACAGACTATTTTACAGTCACAGAAACATGTTATCCAACAAGTAGATGGTGAAATACACGAGTGACTAGGGATTGGTATAAAAATTCCACCGCAGGAAAATGATCCTCACCTGAAACCAGCACAACCCTTATGCTTTTATACAGAAAGAGAGACCCTGAGGATAAAGATTGGAATTTAGCGTGAAGCATATAATCTTTTCTCTTTCTTTCCTTTTTTTTTTTTTCTCAACTCAATACCCTATCTGCCTTAAGGGTGAAAAACACAGGATGTTCCATGACAGCAGGAACTAAGCAGAGTTTTCTCCTTAAATAGCTGAAAGTGCTCTAGGTGAGGGACGGAGTCTAATGTCTCATTTGTGAGAACGAGAGATTATAGAAACAAAGTAAAGGTAACCAGTAAGCACTGCTCAGAATTTATTTCTCCGGTCTCTCTTTGGGTATCTGAAACCAAGATCCTTTACCTGATGCCCTGGGCTGAGATTTTCATGCTGATTTTTTTTTTTCATGGGCAATTTGCATAATACAATTTGCACTTCAGGGACAAACCTTCATTTGTTTTGTTTTACTATTTGGTGGCTATACTCTATAACGTGTCTTTAGTCTCTTAGGAAACATTAACCACAATTTTCAGTCCTTATGAGGACAGCCTAATTTGACAGAAAAATCTTTGAGTATTCCTTGAAAAAAATTCATCTCACTGATTCTTGAATTAAATTAAAATTCCATCTGTAATTTACTTTCCCTGTTCCTCTACTTTAAATGATGTCTGCACATGTTCATAGACTAGGTTCTAGTGTTTACTGTTTAGTAACATCCTGAGGAAGTCTTGAGGTTGTTGGCAGTTTTAGCAAATTACTAGAATTTTGATAGCCTGGCTTGTCTGCCATATACTTTTTTAATAATACTAATAATAGTATAATAGATATAATAATATAAGTATTATTGATTGAGGACCTACTATGTGCCAAGCACTATGTGAGGTTCTTTACATATTAACACATTATCCTTAATTTTCCTCAATGTTGGTGTTATTGCCCTCATTTTAAGGATTATGAAACTATGGCACAGAGATTAACTAAGTAATTTCTGGACTCTGGCTGTTTTCTTGCTTAAAATTATATTTCTGTTTTATCTCGTGGGTTCAGGGAGAGGCTTGGCGGCTTTGTGGGGTGATTAAGGCATGCTCCTGATGTTTTACTTTTTCATGCACGTCCTTCCTGCCATGTCAGTAGTGCCTTATTCGATTTTGTAATTGTTTCTGAGCATTTTCAGGTTAAAGCTGCTTAACTCTTCCTTCAGTGAGGCATCAAAGTTGGCTGCTGGGGGTTGATAGGTATTATCAGAAGCAGCAAATCACAAGATGCTTCTATAGACAGACTGTGCTCTGACTCCGAAAGAGTCAGTGACTCGGGCATTTCTTCCCATCATAGTGATGGAACATAGGTAAGAAAGAACTAATTTGCTGTCAAAAGGGGTGTTTGGCTCAAAGCCTTAAAACTAGGCTAGTACTGCCTATTATCTACTTGAAACCTTGCACTGAAATTTCCAGCAACTCTGAAAGTGTGTTGCCTTTGAGCACACAAAATTGTACTTTTCTAAATACTGTGTTAATCAAGAGTCAGGATGAGTGTGTATTAATTAAATGTCTTTAATTTTACTAAAATGTGGTCAGATTAAAGAATACTTGTATGAAATGTATAAAACAAGAATTTTTACACCTCATAAACAAGGGTACCTGCATAGTGAACATTTGTATACCTAACCCTGAATTGTATCTCACATATCAAAATAAAAAAATTAAAAGTTAAAAAAAGAAAAAGAACATTTGCAAAGATTATGCTAATATACATAAAGGTTACAAATTGATACTGTTGGATTGTATGACAGGATTATCCAAAATGGAAAACAAAAGGAAAAGAAGCGAATAAAATTTGCTGATTATCTACTGTGTTCCACAAATGATGTTAAAGTTTCCCATTCTTTTATATATTAATAAGATGTTTTACTTTTAATTAAAACATACCTATAAATGTGGTGAAATTACTTTATTAATAAATTTAAATGTTACATTAAAAAAAGAATTTTTAAATGTGGGTACACCATGAGCAATTTAAGAAGACATTATAAGATTTTAAAAATAAGATTCCCCAAAAATGATTATAGGATTTCCCAAGATATATTATTTGGGACATTAACTCCACAAGCTGTTCCCTGAAAAGAAGAAGTCAACACATCAAATAAATATAGAAGATTTTATTTCTCACTTGGAGAGTTATAATGCACATTAGTATGTTGTCGGATCTGAGACTCTCTGCTGTAAGAAACCTGTGCTTTCCTTAAACACATTGTTTCTCAGATGCCCTTGACCATGGAACATTTTATTGGGTAATACCTTTTAACACTGCACAGATGACCCTTTGGGAAATGCTGGACAGTTAAAGTGGAAAAAAGATAAGATTAAGCTTTTTGACTGTGGAGTCTTCTACCAGAGAGACCTTGAGAATTCTGGTCCCTGTAGTCAGGGTTATTGTAGATGTAAACCTATGAAATAAAATTTCCCAGTCTCTTGGCATAGGCAAGTTTCTACTGATATGCATGTAGTCAGTCCTCGACCACCTGCTAACAAACAACAGCCTGGCATAATTTGAGTCCACTCTCCCTCATCCCTACCCCTTATAATGGCACTGTTGGTAGTTGTGGAAGAAATCCTGTGCCCTCATCCCTTCCTCCACCAAATGCAAGAGCCTGATGAAAACTGAATAATCACTCTCTTATTTATTTTTATACAAAATTTGGTGCATCTGAGGTTTTTTCCAAGGTAAATAACATATACTATATACTTTTTTTTTAAACAAAAAAAAAAAAGGAAAAATGCTACCTTTGAGCATCCTACATTCAGTCTTGAGGTCAGTTTCTATGCGCTTATCTATTCAGACCTATTGAGCAAGAAAGGAATTGGTTAACATCACAACCTATTGCATTAAATTTGTTTTAAGTGTAAATACTGCATTTCATGTCCTTATAGCTTTACCACACCCTTGCTATTAAACCATTCTTAGGAATGATTCCAATTTGACTGTGGCCCTTTAATGGCTGCCAAGCCTGCTCCACGAAAAGTGCCTTGGTCAGTTTTCATTAGTGCTTTTGTTTATAGAACAAACTTCCAATTGGAAAAGGTGACAGGGCAGAGGTGCATAAGAAAGCTTGACTAGCAATAGATGAACGACTTGAAATTAAAAGGAAATTGCATTTCTCTCGGCTATCTTTAGAGACGAGAAACAGATTAGAATTTTATATGCTTAAATTATTGGTTCATGACTTCTTGCCAGCTTCCTTACAAGACCTTACTCTACATTTCAGTGTTACCAGCAGGCTGGTGACGTGCACCCACTGAAGAGGGTCCTCTAATCTGGCAACTATACTGTCCCCCTGATTGAGAAGGACAGTAGAAGAGGATGTTCACATACTTCTTGGAATCTCATTCAGCCTCATGTACTTGGAAATGAACTTGCTTGTCAGAGAACAGTTGACAAAAGAAAAAAAAATCTCGATTAAATTTCAGGTTAAAAAAAAAGCTACTCTTAATAACTTCTTAAAATAGTAATACTCTGTTTCATCATTGAACCTACAGAAATGTACAGAACTGAAATCTGGTCAATCTTCCTTCAAAATATGGTTGTAAAGTCTATGTCACACTTGGTCACCTAAAACAAAACAAAGCAGGCAAGAACGTAAACAGATTTTTAAAAAAGTTTACTAGGAAAAAAATGTATTTCTTCATAAGCCTTTTCCTACAGTTATCCAGAAATAATACCAGTTTTCTTTCCAGTGAAAATATTGTTTTCAGAATGTTTTAGCTTTCAGGGAAACATCCAGCCCAGAGATAGTCATGACTGTGGTAGCATGTCTATTTAAGCGACAAGTCTTATGAGATACCCATTAAGTAACCTTTACCAGTGAGGTTTGCAAAGTGTGACCAGAGTCTGAGCTTCTGCTGTCATTTCTGCATGGTCATCTCTGCATGTTATCTCAAGGGTGCTCACCTATATAGAAGGAGAAACTAGAAATGTGTCAAAGTGAAAATTACTGAAACTTGGAATTATATATATATTATACATAATATATATAAATACATATATTTTTGTGTGTGTGTGTGTGTGTGCATGACAGGAACTAGTTGCAAATTGGGTTTTCTGGAGAGCAGACTCTGAGATGGAGTTTCATCTGCAAGATGCTTATTAATGAACTTGGGATCCACACCTTTGGAAGGAAAAGCAGCACGTTGGGCAGTGGAGAAACTGGGCTGAGATGCAGTCTCGACAAAAGGTCTCAGCCAACTCCATGAGAAAGAAGCTCTGGCACTAGAATAGTCCTTCATTATTGCGCCGTTGGGGCCAGGGGACTGTGCCTTTAGACCTCTGTGTTGAAGAGTCACTGGGTTGGTCTGTCCCAGGGAATTATGGGGTGGGTGAGGTGGCTCTTCAGCTAAAGCAGTTCCTGAAAGAGTCTGACAGCTGAGTGCTTTCTGGTGGCCAGAACACCTGGCAACCGGGGGAAATCCTTCATCCTGGAAGGGGAGCAGAACTGGCAGCAGAGTATTACAAAGCTCTTCAATTTTGTTTTTCAACACAGCGGTAAGTCAGTTAATGAACCTATGGAAACCGAGCTCTATCGGGTCAGAATGTTGTTGTTTTGAATAAATCTTCATGACTCAGGAAAAGCAGTAATGGTTGGCACCTGGTGGCAGTTTTAATGTTTTCTACAAGTTGGGGACAAGCTTTGCCATAACCACACATTATACCTGCCTGGAAAGTTGGAAAGCACAGATTTGATCATGAAGAGTTTGGTAAATGATGTCCCAACCTGGCCTTAGTGTTTTTCCTCTGCTGTCCTGACATAATGTTCCTCCTTCCATCACCACGGTGCCCTCTCCTCTCATCCTCTCACCCTGCTCTCAGCCTCTATCTTCTTTCTTGGTCCCATTGATCTCTTAAGGCACAATCTTTTCTGGCATAGTTGATATTAATTTCTTTTAAATTATTAATTTAAATCATATATATTCACCCTTGATAGTGACATTCTGACAACAAAGAATGATATTGAACTTTTTATTTTGTTACTATGAAAGACAGTAGAAGCAGGACTTTTGTACAGAACAGATGTCCAGGGTTTAAACCCAGCCTGCCATTTGCCTGCTGTGTTAGGGCAAGTTGTTAACTCTCTGTGCCTCAATTTCTTCACTAAAAAAGAGAGATAATAATAGTATATTCCACAGGTTGTTATGAGAAATGAAGGAGTTACTATTGTTAGAATGTTTAGGACAATACCTGGCAAACAGGAAATATTATATAAATATTTTCTTATTAAAAAGTACATTACAATACTCTAGGCATGCTATCTATATTTATTTATGTAGAATGGGTAGGGATTTGGAAGTGAGTGACTAACATTATTAAATACCTACTAAGTGCCAGAAACTGTGCTAAGGTACATAGATTGCTTTACCTAATTCCCACAATAGCCCGACAATGCAGGTATTACCTTCCCTTACAGATGAACAAATTAAGGTAACAGTTTAAACCGCCCAGCATCATGAAGTTGTTGGGTGCAGAGCTGGGATTCAAAGTCAAGTCAACCTGATATCAGCACCTTTGTTTATTCCACTTTTGTTTGTTCCCTCTTGCCCCATTCCCACTTTTTTAATGACACCCCCTTAATGTCATTGGTCTGGTGGTTTTCCATTTTTCAGTAAACAAAAACTGATATACTCAGATGTGATACAAACCAGAATTCCTAGCTCCCATGAGAACTGCCCTCTGAAACTATTAGTTTCACTTTGTCACTGCTATTACATAAAACAAAGAGTAATGATATGAAAAATATGACTTGACAACGTCATTTATATTATAATTTTCCCCATATTATGAACTTCATCCCTAAAACAATACCTTTTCTGGCAAAAATTAGCCTACTTTTGCTGTATTGCCAACTGAAAAAAATTACCCTTCAACTTTTAGGTTGTATTAATATTCAAATAACTCATGAGCAAATACTTCTACAGAGAAGAAAACCTTAAACTGAGAAAATTAATTCATAGAAAGTCAAATTTTGTTATTAAAATACTTTGATCTGAGATTCCCATTGACTACAAATTGCCATCTGTGCATACTTGTTGAAGATGTCACGTGTAATTAGTTCAATGGACCCTCTATTTGACAACCTCTGTTAACAGGATTTGCAGAATACATACTGGTATGTTAATTTTCAAATTAAACCTGCCAAGTGACTGTTGGCTTTGTGAAAGTAGCTGCTTCTCTCATTTGATCAAACTTTGAAAGGGCCATAAGGGGAAAAGAAATGATCACTTTTACCCACATTAGCTTAATTCATTCTCCACACATTCCTGTAAGGGATCAGTTATTAACTTCCTCATTGAAAAAAGGGCTCCATAAGTTTTTGTTGCAAATCCTGTGAGATGTGAAAACTCTTACTTTAGTCTTTTGGGTTCAAGACTCTTTGGTATCATGTATGTGCAGACCTGATCTTTCTTTACCATGTTCTGGAAGGAAATAGAGGAATAGAAAGAAGGGAGTTGTTTTAACACCCATGTGTTTCTCAGTCACCACCAGTGGTCAAAACCTACACAGCCATAAAGAACAAAATCATGAACTTCGCAGCAACCTGGATGGATTGAGTCTATAACACTGAATGATGTACCATAGAAACGAAGAACTGAGTATCACATGTTCTCATTCCTAAGTGGGCCTTGAACAACTATAGTAATACTATAAGAAAAAGATTGACAGTAGCAGGAAACTGCAGGAAGGTGAGAAGACGTGGAGGTGGGATTGGCAGTAGTGAGAATCTGCCTGGGGATGGGGGACACACCTCATCAACAAGGGTACCTGCACAATGAATATTTGTATACCTAAGCCTGAATTGTACCCCATAATTTTAAAATAAAAAATTTATTAAAAAAAAGAAGTAATGCACAGAGATCCAGACAGCCAGTTCACATCAATGATGAGGTCCAATGTCTCTAGAAATATATATGATCACCAAACTGCAGGATCAAGAATGAGATTCTTATTCTTTGATTCAAGCCCTTTAAATGTTCTAGTATGTGATTATTAAAGAGACCTTGCAAAAATATTGATGATCCTAATCATATTAAAAGTATATGTGAGTGTAACTAAAGAAGAAAATTAAAACAAATATAAGTTAGTAAATTGAAAAGAAAAGAGATGACAGAGTAAGAAGAGATTTAAAGGAAAGAAATGTCTTGCTCACATAAAAACTACCAGATAACAACTACTTGAGAAATATATATTTCTCAAAATTAATAAAGTATAAGGCAAAAAGTCACCAAATCACAAGATATAGCTTAAGTAATATCTCTAAAGTCCATTGAATTAAAGCTTATTCCAATGACTATGGAATTGGATGAACAAAGGTTGTGTAAATAAAGATACACATTTTGCTGACTTCTGACATAAAAACCTAAGACAATTCTGAAGCAGAACTTTATGACACCATGTTAACAGTATTCTCACCATCCTACCTGCTAGAAAATGCTAAGTGGAAACCTGGTCACATGCATAATATCATCTGACCTCCTTATGCATTAATTTTAACCATTGTCCCAGATCCAAGACTACAACTCTCTAGTGTCCCAGACCAAAGAACATGAAATGTCACTCTAATAAATAGTAAAATAAAGGTGAAGGTAAAAGCTGAATTGAACACACAAACAGAGCCATCTTAACTAAATAAAAATGAACTTTTCCCAGAAAAGAGGCAGAATAGTTGGAACTTGTGAAGAAGTTGAAATAAAAGGATTAAGATCAATTGAAAAGCAAAGACTAGAATTCTCTCCTATGCCATGTTCTAGATTCCAGTAAGCTATATTGTTTTTATAGGTATTCCATTTCCCACAGGAAATAATTTGTTGGGAATGCCTTGACCTCTGCTCTGGGAGTTTTCCTTATCACTTTCTGAAAAAAATTCTAAAGTGAGTAATAATTTCCCCTCAATCTCATGTGGCTATAGTTTTTGCTGTTGATTTTCTTGATGCTTTATTCTTCATTTTTAGGTCCCAAGGACCCTTCCCAAAGCCCTAGCCTCTGTGAAAGACTCTTAATCAGTCCAACCTCCCTTCATGATTTATGACAGGCTTTACTTTTCTATAACAATAGTATTCAACAGCACACTGTATATTGCAGGCCCATCCCAGACTAGTCACCAGATGTTGATGTCTAATTCCCTCTGGCCACAGCTTCAAAGATATATCATAAAGTGATGCTTATCTGATGGAGCACTGAGCTGAGAGATTTGTGCTAAACTGACCTCTTGCATACAATACCAAACAAGCAAAAAGAATGACAGACATTTACAGAAAGATTTGAGTACCTAGTCTCATGAGATTGTAAGAACATTCTACAGTACAGTAAACTGTTCTCAAATAGCAAAGAAGTGCGAAGGGGTGACCAAGTGAATGGTGTAATGATTGTGGATTTTTTTTAGACTCTGTGAGGCATTGTTATATCATAGTCGTGATTATGTTGTAATTGCTACTGTATTGTTTTGAATTGTTTTGTGCCTCAAGTAAGAAGACAAAATTTCTAGCATTTGAATGTGTGCTGCAAACCACAAATGTTTCTCACCACTGCTGTATGGATTTGTCCAGGGATGTCAGTTAACCATGACTATCATTTATGTAAGCCAGAGGGTGTGCACATGAATGAGTGCCTGTGAATGACATTTTCTGACCAGGGAAACATAAAAACTGAAAAGTTGAGTTTATTACCACTGACTGTGGACGAAAGTCTTTGTGAACTAGAGGCTATAATAAATCATTGACATAAATTAAGAATAGAAAAGAAATTCTGAGAATTTGTTCCAATTCAGTGGAAAAGAGACATAGAATCAAATGGTAGACTTGACTTTGCTGGCAAGATGAGGAATGGTGGCGTTTGTGTTGTATGCTTACCTTTAACTAAATATTGCTAAGAGAACTTTCATTTATTCCAATACTTCTATGATCTTCCCACAAACTTACATAATCAGGTGGTCGTTAGATTCGTTTATTATATTCACTATCATTATGAGAAAGTAAAGGCTTTTTACTTCATTCTATAGCAGACCTTACTCCTCAGTCTGATTTCTAGACAACAGCTCAGCATGAATGTTTAGTTCTTGCCAGACTGAGCTCTTTCACATTGACAATACCGCCTTACACACACTCCGGGTACCATGCTAAGATATTATGTTAATCATCTCAAATTCTCAAAACAGTCACATAGTATGGGTATTAATTTAGTTTTACAATCCTATATGGTAATAAGTGGAGAAATTGAGACACAGTGGGGTTATATAATATACTGAAAGTCACATGGCATATAAGTAGCAAAAACTGGATTTGGATTTAAAAGTGTTCTGAAGCTTCCACTTTTTCTTTTTCACTTTTTAAAATCTCTCTTCCCTATAATCTCATCTTCAAAAAGATACTAGATTTGTTTATATAGTTGGATTTAATTTTGGACTTTTAAACATTTTCCTTAGGAGTTAAGAAGACAGAGTCATTCTGCAGGTCTGGGGGATGGTGAACTGAGATGATTGACTAAGGACCCTAGCCTAAAAGGGCTCAGGGAATTGACTAACGATTAAGTTTCCATGTACATATGAGGGCATAAGGCAGAGGTCAAATTATTGGCATCAGCACAAGGTTTAGGTTTAGTCAATTACAAGAAATAATTATAGATAGAATAATTGGTGCACATATTTGAACAAATAATATCATGACATTCACAGGGTTTACTAACTCTATTTGTTGTGACAGGGGTACAATTTATAAGGGATGTGTGTAATGTTAGGACAACAGTATGGTGAACTGGTGTCTGTTTGGTCCTTCAGTCCTGTGGAAACATGTCATATATGTGGCATTTTTTATTGAAAACATTTCACGATAGTCCAGGAAAACAAGATGCGGTATTGGAGCAATCTATGTGAGTTTTTTTTTGAAGAAGAAGAAGATAAAGAAAGACAGGAAAAGAAGGAGATTTTGAGAAAGGGAGATTCAATCAGAAGTATCATGACAATCAAATGACTAGGAAGGCCAGAATAGACATCCAGGGGAAGACTCTGGAGCTTTTTCAACTCCATTCCTTTCTCCAGTCATCAATTGATGGAGATTTGTTGAACATGACACCTGGATGCTCTGCATTATGGATTTGAATGAAGAGACAAAAGAGAGAGCTAATTGTTTTCCATGCATTTGAGTTTAATTTGGTGCACTTTTAATTAGGGCTCTGATGGGACTGGGAATCAGTTACTTCTGCATGGCAGCTCCTGACAGCAGGTGACTGTGTAGAGGAAAGGGATTATTATAGAAGCCACTAAGGTCACGTTGGCATCAGCATAAGAGTCACACAGGATGTATTGGGAAATGTCAGCCCTGATGGCAACGATGACCCATTCAAGATCAAAAGCACTCAGCAGGATGTGATACATCTGGGCTTAGTCAACATGTAAAAGGCAGCTAGGTTCAGAACTGGTAGAAGTTCACAAATAAAATCATTCCCAAGAAAGAAAGAAACTCACATTTATTGAGTCAATAAAATGGTAGACTTTTATGTGGCATAGGAGCATGAACTATTACAATATTTTCTTAATCTTGACTCCCTGTTTTTATCCTTGCTTCCTTTTAAGCTACTCTCTTTCCAGAAGGCTCCTAATGACACAAGGGTTACCTGTTCCACAAGCAGGGGTAGTGAGGACCAGTTGGAGACCCAAGCTTCACCAGCATGCAGACTACTGGTGTAGTTAATCCTTACTTGTACTGCACATCTCTATAATAAAAAAAATAATTAAAAAAGTATTTAAATTTATTAAATTGTAAAAACAGACACAAAAACACATAGTAAATATAGGGGTTAATGGGTAATTATATGGCAAACATCTTTTAAACCACTAAAAAGGACAAAAATAGAACTTGCCATCTACTTGAGAAGTCCCTCTATGTGTCTGACTGTTTCTATTACAAATCTCTCCTCCCATCAAATGCAACCACTATCCTAAATTTTATAGTAATTCTTTTCGCGTATGTTCAAAAAACATTTTTTTGTCACTAGACTTATCTGTTTACTTTTGCCTGTATTTTAACTTAATGTTTGTGAAATTAGTTTAATCTAATCTATAAACACTACCATCTCCTTCCTTGTCTTTTCCTTATAATTTATCTGTTGAATACCCTAGGGCACCTGACTTGCAGACCTCCCCACAATTTTGCTTTTGTTAATTACTGGGTCATGGTGCAGGTCAACACTTTCCTTCACCCTGCACACTGGCAGCTGGATCCAGAGCCCTGATCATACTTATGTTAAAGTCTTTTGGCAAGACTAGAGGTGGTGCTATGTGCTTTCCTCTGAAGGCTCCTTATGTCTGCATCTGTTTTTTTTTTTTAGATCTTTTAGATCTCAGTTTTTGCAACTCAATGCCTGAATCCATTAATTCATTTAGCTGATAGATATTTATATTCAAATCACTTAATTTCTGTCTTCATTTAAGAGTTGGAGTACTTTTATAAAGAAATGTTTCTTTCATCTATTGTTTGATTAACCAGTGACACAGTTAATAAGGAAAAGGTAAAATTACATTTGAATTTTTCCTCTTAATTACCAGTCTTAGATGCAATGATTTGGTTCTCTATTATCCTCCAAATATGACCAGTTGGTTATTGTTTCTGTTATATTTTGCTTTAAATATCATCAAAAGCAAATGGATTTAAACATATTTGGTAGGTTTCAATAAGTCACAATTACTATTTATTTAGAAGTTCAATTGTCTCATCTTTGGCCAGTAAGACCCTACTTAGGGATGACTCTTGGATCGATTTGACATGTTTTTAGGAGTCTTCAATTACTTCCCTAATACCCAAAATAACAAAAGTTCTAGGATCTTTTTAAACATCACCAGTCCTGATAGTAGCCATTTATATAAGAAATCTTCTGCTTTTTTTTTTCTTTAAGTGAAAAATAGTATTTCAAGATTACAAACTGTACACTACCTATGCTCATCATGATTGCTCTAGTTAAATTGGTAATACATCTTTTTTGGACAGAATTAGAAGAAAAATGATATAGGAATAGATATAAATATATATATATATTAATATATAGAAATAAATATGAGAGAAAAGTATCATACTGATACTTTCCATTCAAATATGGAACTACAAACTTAGGGGTCATTGTTTATTTGTTTGCTTGCTTCTTTTTAAAAGCTTGACGTATTCTATAACTTCTGTATCCTGTATCACGCTTCTTGCACAGCAAAAATCTTGGACCTTGAGGATATATGGGATAATATAATTAAAGAAGT
Source organism: Tarsius wallacei (assembly GCA_963574415.1). Classification (NCBI taxonomy): domain Eukaryota; kingdom Metazoa; phylum Chordata; class Mammalia; order Primates; family Tarsiidae; genus Tarsius; species Tarsius wallacei. The sequence continues at coordinate 8,183 of CAUYQG010168518.1, read as the reverse complement.
TTATATATTTTCACATTTTCATTTACCTTATGCCACATTATTACACAGTATCCTTAGAATACCAATGTTAATACTATCACCACTTAGAGCATGAACAAAAGGTTGTTTTATTCTTTCCATTCCCTCCTCAATTTTTATAGTTGTAGTTTCATTGAGCAGAACTCTGCCACAACATATTCCATTGCTTTAAATCTTATATAATTTTAGTTCTACAAGCAACTATGCGTTTTATACTGTTTACTAGTCCTTATGTCAAGGTATTTCCAGTTATTTTGGTAGTCAGAATTTTATTCCCCAACAGATTCCTTAAGAAGAGATTATTAGAATAATATTCTCTTAGTTCTTACAGGTTGATAATAATTTGTGCTCTTTATGAGTGAGCATCAATTTTGCTGTATAACAATTATTAGCTCCCCTTTTCTATCTTTAAGCATTAAATATATTACTCCATTTTCTTCTGACATAAAACATTGCTGCTGAAAAGTCTGATGATGATATTTTTTCCCCTTATAAATTACTTGATCTCTTTGCCTAGATGCCCAAAGGACTTTTCTTGTTTAAATTCTGGTAATTTTATAGTACTATGTCTTGCCGTGGTCTTCCAGGTCAATATTCTCAGGTATGTAATATACATTTTCAATATATAGCTTTAAATCTTTTTTATTTCAGGAAAGTTTTATTGAATTATAACTTTCATTATTTGTTCTGTTCCTGTGAGGTTTTTTTCTTTTTAATGACTCTAGTATGTATGGTAGATCTTTGCTTTTCTTAACATCTGTCACTACTCATCATATTATTTGTATTTTTCTTAATTTCTTTATTTTTCCTCCTTTACTCTATCTATTCATTTTAAAGAATTGCCTGACATGCTTGTATTTCTTCTGATTAAGACCTCAGGTATTAAATTAATCCTTTTTTCTTTTAAGTTTTCCTTTGTTTTATCAACTCAATTTTTATGCACTTTTTACTTCTGAATTTTTCTTGTGTTTGAGTTCTTATATCATTTATAAATCTCTTTTATCTTGTTTACAGAGATACTCTACATTTTTACTCTGTTCTGTGTGCACATTTTGCTTCATTGCTTTTATTTTTCCAAAGGAATGTTACTATCCCTTGTTCTCCATGGTCTTGTAATAACTTTGTGTGACATTTAACCTTAATATCTTTCTGTTATTTATATTTATGTGAGATTAGTTTTCCTGAACTTTAAAATGGGGGTGTGATTTAATGCAGTTTTGCTATATTGTCTAAGCTTTCTCAATTGTTATTATCATATAATGTTCAGAAATACAGTGGCTTACTTTTTGAGATTTTCTTCCCTGTTTTATTCTCTACCTTTTATCTGGAAATTTTCTTTTCTCAGTGTCTATTGTCAATATCATGCACAGTGTTTATTTCATCCCTGGCAATTTTTCTTAGGAGTGAGGCCTTGTCCTAGAAAGCAGATCTGGTGAATAAATAGTTAATGTGAGTTACTTGCTCAAGCTCTGCTAGTCCTTGTCATAGGTTTCTTGCCTTTATCTTGCAAAAAATCCCCTCATTTGCTTTTCTCAAATTGACTTGCTATGTGTCTAGTGAATATATGTTGATTATTTGAGGTTTTGATTCAGTGTTTCTTCCCTATGTTTTCTGTCACCAAATGTTGATATTATGCAGTTTCTAAGGATGATGACACTTTGCTTATAGTTCAGTGTTTCCAAGAATATCCAGTGATCTCATTTTGTTGTAAATGTAACTCAGTTGTTTTTTGATTTTGTTATCTATATTCTCTCTTTTAAGTGGAGATTAAGAGAGAATAAAACTATGCCATCACCTTAATCTTCCCAGAATACCCCAAAGTAATTTTCTTTATGCAAAACAAATTATGTTACATTGTGATCTGACATCTCTATGATTTTTCAACTCATTTATAATGAAATGAAAGCTTACTAACCTAGCTTATATGTTCTTTTAACATTTGTCCACCACTCATCCCTCCAAACTTTTATGTTTCATTCTCTCTCCTTAGTTCTAGGACTTTCTCCTCTAGACTCTTTGCATTCTCCATGTATGTTTTTCCTTCTGATTTTTATGTGTTTCCTTCATTTTATTAAAATATTAGCTTAAGTGTCTTCTTCTTCAAGAAGTTCATTCAATTCTTAGAATTCAAAGAAAACACTATAACTGTCTGTTTATTACATTACTTATATTATTTACTCAGCACTTACAACTACTACTGTGTGGCTTATATGTTCATTTTTGTATAATTTAGGTGTCAGCAAATTATAGTCTGAAAGTGAAATCTGGCCAGGCACCTGTTGTTGTACTTGAAGTTTCACTGGAACATAGCCATTTATTTCAGCATTATCTGTGACTGCTTTTGCACTATAATGGTAGAGTTGAGTAGTTGAGCCAGAGACCATATGGCTCTTGTATCATAAAATATTTACTTTCTAGCAATTCACAGAAAAAAAAAAGTTTTCCAACCTCTTGTTAGTTCATTATTTTTTTCCCACTAGAATATAAGTTCCATGGGAACTTGGACCTTGTCTGTCCTTTCCCTATTATTTTCTTCTCACAAAGATCAGTAGCCAGCATATGGTAAGCTATCTCTAAATATTTTTACATGAACGAATGCAGATTTTGAATTGTCAGCATCTTTTTTAGGCTATCACATTGCTCTTTTTTTATAGGTCAATAACATTTTGGTGACTATTATATTCAATTCTCTACTCAAATAGCCAGATGACAAAATTGAGACTAGACTCTTAAGAACAATGATTTTAAGATAAAGATTTTAAGGAATGCATATATTTGTAATAATTTGTAAAAACATAAATGCACAAATGTTTGATAGCACAACAGCTCTGAAGTCAAGATGCCTAGGCTTAAAACTTTGTTCTACCACTAACTGGTTACATGGACATATGCTAGTTACTTTACTTCTCTGTTCCTATGTATTAATTTATAAAATAATATTGATAGAATATCTACATTAGAGAATTATAATAAATATTAAATAAAAGAGTGCCCAGGTCATATTTACATATGTTAGACAATGATGAAAAAGATGATGATGAGGAATGTGATGATTACTATTATGATGATTGCAACAATGATAAAAAGAAAAAAATGAGGGAAAAGAAAGGAAGAAGACATAAGAGGATAAGGAGAAAATGATAATATTGGTAATAATAAGCTCAATAAATTTAACTTTTTTAGCTCATATTATGTTCTGGGCACTGTGATCTGTGGTTTCTATAGATTGCATAATTTAATCCTTACAATAGCCCTTTGAGAAGACACATTATTATTTCATATTACAGATAAGAATTTGATATATAGTCTTACGCTAAATTATCTCTAAAAAGAGCATAGTTAGGCCCTAAATCCAGATTTGTATTCTTGACCTATGTAACACTCCTATTTTACATCTAAATGTACTCCTAAAGATCTATCTACTTTCTGCTTAATATGTAAAATGCATAACTTTTTGCCTACAGAAGTCATCCACATCTTTCTAAACATGTTTTAAATATACTCAGTTTCATATTTTTCCATCTTCAAATATTACTCTAGATTCTGAAGTCATTCCTTCTTCTTCCCTGGAAACTCACATTTAGCCTTCAGATTGTAGTCAGCAGTCAGAAGAAATCAATTGAAGACACTGATTTCCACTGAGGTGTTCACAATGAAACCCGTTTAATTGTTGTTAATCCTCTGCTCAGAAATAAGCTCCTATATGTTTGAATTTTGTAACTCTGAGTTTGTTGGCATAGGAAATGTGCCAACCTAATGTCAGGGGCTATTAATTTGGTTGTTTTGTAACAAAAATAATATTGACTGCTCTGAGGTAGAAATAGCGATAGCATCCGTAACCTCAGGTCTCCTAGCTCTTGCCTTGTACCTGGTAAAGTCAGGAAGTTTATTAGTATAATAGCAGTAGTATTGGTACAATGATAGTAGTAGTAGCAACAATAATAAAGAGGGACTAGTTAAATGCCAGGAAGTGTGCTGAGCACACTGTTATTATCTAATTAACTCTTTACAACAATTGCATATAGAGTAGTAGTACACCAACCCTATATTATTGATAGAAACATGACAATCAAGGAATCCCACTATTGGGTATCTTCCCAAAGAAAAAGATATCATTACATCAAAAATAATACTTGCACTACTATGTTTATTGCACCTCTATTCACATTAGTAAAGATATAGAATCAATCTAAGTGTCATTTATCAGATGATTAGATAAAGAAAATGTGATACACACAAAATAGAATGCTATTCAGCCATAAAAAAAGAATGAAATTATGTATTTTACAGCAACATGGATGAAAGTGAAGACCAATATCTTAAGTGAAATACCTCAGAAACAGGAGTTAAATACTGCATGCTGTCATTGGAAATAAGAGCCAAACAATGTGCACACATGGATATAGAGTGTAGAGTAACAAATGTTGGAAATTCAGGAGGGTGGGGGTGATGATGAGGGATGAGAAAAAATGACATAATTGGTATGATGCACACTATTCTGGTGATGGCTGCACTAAAAGCCCAAAATGTGTCACTAAATAATATATCCATGTGACAAAATTTCACTTGTACTTCTTAAGTTTATACAAATAAAAAAAGGTTGATTAAATGACTTGTCTTACATCACATTGCAATTAAATCACTCTGCCTAGTCCCAAATTAAAGTTTATCGGATTCTGACATGCTTTTCTTTGTTTTAATTACTCTGCAATATTACCTCAGAAGTCTCTACACTAAAAAAAAAAAGTTAAGATTAATCTGAAGAGATTAGTCCTTCACTATAATTCATACCATTTTACGCATGGGAAAGTTGAGATCCATCAAGAGTGAATGTTTCCCACTATCGATCAACATCATGAATTTTTTAATGCTTTTCTTCAACAAACTCATATTATATACATCAGTATACCTATCCTTAAAGAGTCTACTGGAAGCTAATAAACACGCGCTCCCCAGACACATATTTGATTCACTGACCAAATATATTCAGTACGTGATATGGTGATAAATGTTAAACAATTGGCTCTTCGGGATAGGAGTGGACCCAAATTTGTTGTATTTGCCAATTCTCATAAAGTAAATACCCCCATCAGAGCAGGTTTCAAGCTCGTGATGTGACGTCACCTGAACAAAGTTGTGAACAGATGCTAGCAATAGTGTGAGTTGGCACAAGCAACTTGTACTACCCTTCTTCTCCATACCCTCTTTTTATATCTGAAAATTCATATATTTTCAGTATGTAAGAATTTCAGAATGTAGATTAAACCTAGAAAATATCCCACACCTAAACTGAAATGAAAGCACAAATGTGATATAAACTCTAATGTGTAATGAACAGAAGTACTTGCAATATATGTTTTCTATTTTCTAGATGCTGTACCTTTTCAATATAAGTATGAAAACTGATAACTGATATTTATATTTGCTAGGGACTGAATGTTTATACTCCCCCACCAAATTCTATGTTGAAACTCTAACACCCGGTATGGTTTTATTTGAAATTTAGCCTCTATGGGAGTAATTAATGTTCAGTGAGATCATAGGGAATCAGCATTCACATCAGAAGAAACACTCAAAAGGAGAGTTCCCTCTCTCTCTCTCTCTCTCTTTCTCCCCCCACCTCCTTTCTATCTCATACTCACAGAGAAAAGACTATGTGAGAATATAATGAGATAGTGAGAAGGCAGCCATCTACAAACAACTACAAACAAGAAAGACATTCCTCCTTAGAAACATATACTAGCACTTTGATTATAAACTTCTAGCCTCCAAAATTGTAAGATAGCAAATATCTTTTGTTTAAGCCACCCAGCCTATTGTTTTTGTTATGGCAGCTTTTGCAGATAAATGTAACATTTGACAACTTAACTATGTTTGACAACATATATTTGACAGCATAACTATATAAGCAAATTTGAACAAGTTGCTTAATTCCTCTGAGCTATATGTCAAATAAATGATGGCGCTAAATATTGATAAGATGCCTTATTGATTTAATTTTTATGATCTTGTGGTTCTAGCTTTGCCACTTGTCTTTTCTAGCTATAATCTTTTTAGGAGTATTGGACATTTAACACAGACAGCCACACAGTCTATGCTATCTTGAATTCTAATATTGACACAGTCAAGTAATCATTATTTTTAAGTTATGGTATATTGTGAAATATTTGTAAATTAAGAAAATAACTTTTGAAGAAGATTATAGCACCTAGTCTCTGGTAAGAAAGAATAGATTTGGGATTTCTCATTTATGAGGTCATTTATTATTATTACTATAAAACAGCTATAAATTAGCTATAAGCATAAGGTTGGTGTATAAGTTAAAATTGGTGATAGACTAGGAGTTAAGAGAGCAGTGCTGTAGTTTGAGGTCACAATGGTGTTGTTCAATGACTTTGGAGAAGCCATTTCTTTTCTCTGTGTCTTAGTTTCCCCATCTGTAAAATCAATAAGCTGGCATAGATGGTCTTTAATCTACCCCGTAGCCTTCAATGTTTGAACTACCTAGTAAATAATAACAAAATATTTAGACACCTTTTCAACATCAAGATAAAAAATAGTTCAGCAAGACATGAATTAATGGAGATGCTTTAGCTCAACAAATTGTAACATATTGACAACTCCATCGTTTAGCAAATCTTAGATCTGGCTCTGCCTTAATATCCGCTAACCATTTTGGGCAAAGAGAATTTGGTTTCAGGCATTGTCACTGACCTGATTTCTAAGATAGTCTCTTTCTTGTCTAAGTAAAAAGTTAATTGGGGAGTAAAGAAGTAAGGTGACTTTCAATGGGATGATTCAACAACTCTAAATAATGCCTCTTATTTTATGACAAAAGTAGTTTACTAAAACTCTGTAGATTTTTTTTGTTTTTATATAAGTTTCTCAAGAGTTTCAAATATCAAGGTTAACTAAAGTCTCCTATTACCAGAACTCAGTAAATACTATGAGTTCATCCTTCTTGGCTGCTAATTTTACTACTCCAAAGAATTATAGCATATTTGAAATATTAAAGAGAGATATGTATGGAATGGAAGTGTCTGTAGAGTCTCTCAGGGTTGTTGTAAAATTCAAATAAGGAGATGGCCATTTTACAAACTATAAATAGGTTTTGTATATTGTGGTTATACGTGCTTTCCTCGAGAATGTTCCTATTTTCTTCTTTTCCTAACTGTATTACCCTGGCTTGATAATGGTGAGAATTTAGTACCTAAAAATAGCATGAAACATTGATTGCAATGCTGAGCAACTGAATATTAGAAGCTCAATATACTGAAGAAAGAAAATTAAACAAATTGTATAAGGCAATGGTTTAGACCAGTTGAGTTCTAAAGATATAAATCTAGTTGTGAAACCTATCCAAACAATGCTGGGAGGTGAATCAAAGCTCCATAGAGACCATGAGGAACTTACTTCAATGGTTTTTTAACTCAGGGTTGAAGTTTCTGTGTGTTTGTGTATGTGTACATGTTCCCATGTATCTGTGCATGTTTGTGTTGTATATTTGTAACTCCCTAGTGTTTTTAAAGTTTTTCTGAAAAAAGAAAAGAAAGACGCTTTTAATGAAGAAAGGACAATGCATTTCTGAGATACTTATTAAGAATTAGAATCCCTGGCTTCATAATTACTGTATATGCATTGGTTACTCTTATATAAGAGGTGGGATTACTCCACTGATAATTTATATATATATATATATATATATATATATATATATATATGTATATATGTATACACACACACACACACACATATCAGTGAAAAAGAGATTTGAGCAATGTTGAATAAAGGGCATGTCTGTGTTTTTGTGGCTAAGTCCTTAATTACAGATATAATCTTACCTCATTAATGTATACACTAAGTTAATAAAATAACTAGTATAAGCATTTTCCTTCAAATGTATTACCAACGTTAAAGACTTCTCAAATTCTAGCAGGTCTTTGAACTTCTTCATTACTACTGATGATTATGACTAGTTTTACTTTCAAGAGTTCTTTTTTTTATTGTGATATTGAGGGGTACAGTTAAGGGTTAGGTACACAAATATATCTCATTCAGGCACCCTTGTTGATAAGAAGTGTCCCCCCATCCCCAGACAGGTATTTACTGCCATTAATCCCTTCCCCTATCCCTCCCACCCCTCCCATCGTTTCCCACCACTGTCA
>CAUYQG010168515.1:0-24596 GCA_963574415.1 Tarsius wallacei | reverse complement strand
TAGAAGGTCCAACTTCCTCACCTGTAAAAGGTACATTTCTCATCGAGTTATTTTGAGGACTAATGAACACATGCAAGGGGTTTAGCAAAGGCGCATGCTACCACGCCCAGCTAATTTTTTGATTTATTGTAGAGATGAGGTCTCGCCAAGTTGCCCAGGCGGGTCTCAAACCTGTGGGCTCAGGCAATCCACTCACCTCAGCCTCCCAAAGCATGGGATTACAGGCTGAACCACCAAGCCCGGCTAAGGGCCATATTCTAAAGGCGCAGGGGAGACACCCACACATCTTGCTTCTGGTGGGTTGGCACATTGGCTAACTCAGGGATCTGGTGAGCATGTTACCTCGACTTGGCTAGTAACACGTCTACTGTTTCTGTCCAAGTGTCTTCTTTTTCTAGTTTGAATTCGATTTCAGACCTATTGTCTTGATGAGCTTGTCCGATCTTCACTTTTGTGTGTGTGTGGAAGAGAGGCAAGGTAAAGATAGGAGAGAGAAACAGGACCTCATTCTTCTGTTTGTATAGCTAAGGGCTTAGGTTCTGGATTCAGACGGGTTGGTCTTAAATTCTGTCCCACCACTTGGCAAACTGGAATCTTGAGCAAATTACATGAATTTTTTTTTTTTTTTGAGTTGGAGTCTCACTCTGTCACCCAGGCTGGAGGGCAGTGGCACGCTCCCGGCCACCGCAGCCTCGACCTGCTGGGCTCTGGCGATCCTTCCGCCTCAGCCTTCCAAGGAGCTGGAACTACAGGCACGTGCTACCACGTCCAGCTAATTTTTGATTTATTGTAGAGACGAGGTCTCGCCAAGTTGCCTGGGTGGTTTCGAACCTGCAGGCTCAGGCAATCCTCTCTCCTTGGCCTCCCAAAGTGCTGGGATGACAGGCTGAGCCACCGAGCCCGGCCTACATGACCTTTTAGAAGGTCCAACTTCCTCACCTGTAAAAGGTACATTTCTCATCGAGTTATTTTGAGGACTAATGAACACATGCAAGGGGTTTAGCAAAGGACCTGGCAGTACTCAATACCTGTTAGAAATTACGATTCCTTTCACCGTCCACTGTCGTGCTGGCATTAGCTGTAGTCCCACCCTAACTCCTTGCAGCCACCAGTGGTTACCCATGGAATAAAGTGAGAGTCATGGTCAAGTTGACCAAAGTCCCCTTGGTTATGTCATCAATGCATAGATGCTGAATATTGGCAAATCTAAGTACAAAGTTAATTTAATATAAATATAAAATTTAGTTTAACGTTAAAGTACATTTCAATTCTGTTTGCGGTTAAGGGGAAAGTTTGCACTTCAGCTTATAAGGCTTCTAATAGCTTGAGGTCACGTGGGTCCATCAGTTTGAGAAGTGGCATCGCTGCGGTTTAGCTCAATAGACACGCGCAGAGGTGTGCTAGTTCTCAGTACCCTACAGAATCCCACCAGCCAGTCCTCTGCCACTCGAAATCAGGCATCTGACATTTGCGTTTCTTGCTGTTTGCCCAGGCGAGGTGCTCATCACAGAATGACTTTAGTGATGGAACTTGTTAGGTGCTTTCTGGTGACCAGCTGAAGTGAAATTTTAGCATCCGGTCCTCGGGTCAATTTCTAGGTCAATCTCAGTGTCTCCAGCCTGATTTTTTTTTCCCCCCTTTAAAAACCATGAATTCGGCCAGGCCCTGTGGCTCAGCCTGTCACCCCAGCACTTTGGAAGGCCGAGGTGAGTAGATTGCCTGAGCCCGCAGGTTGGAGACCCGCCTGGGCAACTCGACAATAAATGAAAAATTAGCCAGGCGTGGTAGCACATGCCTGTGGTTCTGGCTACTTGGAAGGCTGAGGTGGAAGGATTGCTGGAGCCCAGCAGGTCGACGCTGGGGTGGTTGTGAGCGTGCCATTGCACTCCAGCCTGGGCGACAGAGTGAGACTCCAACACACAAAAAAATAAAAATAAAAACCATGAATTCATGGTGGGGAATATTTTCCTTCTGTTGTTGATTTCCGTCCTCATAAAAATATTCTGAAAACAAAACACCTAACAGCGTTTGGGAAGAATTGTAGAATGGAGCCGAGGCTGAGAATCTGAAGGAATAGCAAAGTTGTTCACCTCACGGATGAAACACCCCATCCAGAGGCTGCCCATGAAGCAGCTGGTGCTTCCGGAGAAAGAAAAGCAAGAACCAGATAATAAAAAATAAATCCGTGGAGCAAACAGTGCTGTTAGGTGTTTTGTTTTGAGAATATTTTTTTGAGGAAGGAAATCAACAGCAGGAGGAAAATATTCCCCAGTATGAATTCATGGTTTTTGAAAAAAATCAGGCTGGAGACACTGCGATTGACCTCGAGATTGACCCGAGGACCAGATGCTGACATTTCCCTTCAGCTGGTCACTAGAAAGTTCCCAGCAATCCCCAGCTGGTTTCCGAGGCTGCTGGTTCCCTTCATTTGGTAATGGGGTGTGTGCAGTACGTCGATTTAAAAATATGCATTTCCACTCCGTCTCTTTTGTGGGGGAGAGTTGTCTTTCTTTTATGAAAGAGCTTGTGGTACACAGAAAAGTGACGTGATTTCATTTGTTAAACACACTTGTGAGGATTCTAGACAGGTGGCAAGCGTTTTGTGTTTCTCCTAGTTGGTTGAACTCTAGACACGTATGTGATGATTTGAGGATTGACAAGGGGGAACCAAATCCGAATAAAATCTACTACAACCAGACTCATGGAAGCTCTCTGGCTTTCTTCTAAAGATCCCAAGCGTGAGTGTAACGAAGAAGCTGGAAATCTGGTTTTGAAGTTAAAGCATTAGGTTTTCAGTTCATAACTATTTTCCTCCAAATGTTTGCTACTTAAAAAAACAGCAACCACAAACTTTTAGCCATTTGTAATTTGACACTTGTCTAAACTGAAATACAACTGCGGTGTTTAGAAAGGAATAACCGATAATGCACATTGTAGGTAATTCTTTGTACAGAAATCGCTTTGATATAACGTTAAAAAACTGCTAACAGAGAGCGTGTGAAGGTAAAATAATTTCCCTTAGAAATGTGTCATAATAACATGCTTTAGAAAAAGCAGCATGCTCTTAAAAACATATAAATTTTGATATATGCACAGTAATTATACTGCAATTTTCTGATGCCTGTAATGTGTTCAGAGTTGGTAAGTTGCGATCTTTTCCCTCGCACTAGTTCATGATATAAATGGAGAGCTTTCCAAATCCATTTCCCTGTGGGGAAAAGGAGCTTAAGCTGATGTTGATTGCTTACTACGAAATTCACTACAATGGCTATTTAACATCACCTGGTTAAATATGAAAACATGAATAAGTCATGCCTAAAAGGCAAGACTTGGACTTGATGGTAAATGTTTTGATTGAAAATTCAAGGTTACTCTCCTGGCTTGTGTTAATATCTAAGTACTGCTCTTCATTTCTCTGTTGACCAAGGTCTTTTCAAGAGATGGGTGAGCTGCCCAGCTGGCCATCCAGTTCAGTTTGGCACAGCCAACTCTCCCAGACCCTGGCCCCTCAGAATGGTAAAGACGCTTTACCTTACCGCGGGGTCAGACGCTTGAGGGCCCTGCTGCCCTGTCATGATAGTCTTGTGACCTTTTTTGACATAACCAAGGGAGAACTGGCTTTTCTCCCACTCACAGTGGGGAAATTCCAGATGGGAGGCAGTTCCTATAAATGTCCTGCTTCTCGACCTGTCATCATCAGATCAATAGAATCCTGGCCAAGGTAGTTATCTCAGTTTTTCTCTAACAAAATGACAGATACGGAATTCCGTGACCATTTTGAATGATTGTAAACAACGTATTATCCTTGTTTTCATATACCTATCTACCCAACTTTAATCATTTATGGATGGCAGTAAGTAATTCTAAAAGATTAGAAACCAGGCTGGGCACGGTGGCTTGCATCTGTCATCCTAGCACTTTGGGAGGCTGAGGCGAGAGAATTGCTTGAGCACAGGAGTTCGAGACCAGCCTGGGCAACATAGTGAGACCTTCTCATCATTACAATAATAAAAAAAAAATTTAGCCAGGTGTGGTGGCGCATGCCTGTATTCCTAGCTACTCAGGAAGCTGAGGTAATAGGATTGCCTGAGCCCAGCAGGTCGAGGTTGCGGTGAGTCGTGATTGTGCCACCGCTCTGCAGCTTGGGTGACAGAGTAAGATCCCAACTCAAAAAAAAAAAAAAAGGAAACCGTCATTCCATATGTAAATAAAATGGACATGCCATGTATTTTTAAAACTAGGTAAATGTGTAAAACTATATCCCATATTCAAGGAGAGTATTTTTGTTTCGTTTCTAAGGGTGGAGTCTGTTTTTATTTTTAAGATTTTTTTTTTAAATCAGGGAATTCTTGATTCTCAACTCTTCAATACTTGACGTAGACGTTGAAACATTTTTGACAAAGTTTCAACCCGGTGGGATTAAATCAAGCCTGCTCCTCTGACTCCAGATTGAAGTCAGGACCTCTGCGTTTTGACGGGCTGAAGACCTTTGGGCAGGGCCCTAATTGGCCCATGCTTTTTCTCATGTTCAAGTACTTGACAGGAACATTCTGTCCATAACTAATGGCTGTCAAGCGTCTGCGGCTGTAAAACACAACAGCCTTCATGGCTGCAGCCAGCTCTGTCATCCAGGGACTGATTATTGAGTCTGTGGACGGTCCAGCCTCTTGTCCCGTTGCCTGCCCTTTGGCCATTTGACTGCTCATTAGCGCCTCCAGCAGAAGGGGGGCGGGGTCAGGAACAGGGGGTCAGCCCTGGTGGAAGGCTTGGTGGGAAGGGGGCTGGGCCTGGTGGCCAACAGAGGGTTTTCAGATCATCTGTCTACAGCATGCATCCAGTGAGCCCCAGACCCTGGCCCCAGGGATGGTGGAACGCAGCCTTGATGTCGACCTTCATTTTTCCTTCATGATGTAGTCATTTGTGTAATAGATAGGGTTTTATAAATTAGGTAAGAAGTCTTTCTTAGGAGGCCACATCGTGGGCAAGCGTCTCTTTTCTGTATTTCCTTAGTGTTGGTGACTGACTGCCACTTGACCTTGTGCCAGCAAATCTTTTGCCGCTGTTCAGATTCAGCAGAATTGCGCTGAGCCCACGCTTCCGTTGGACACAGGTTGTGGGATGACAGTGCTTAACATTCAGGTAGAAGGCTGGGCCTGGTAACCTCAGCACTTTGCGAGGTAAAGGCCGGAGGATCACTTGAGGCCAGGAGTTGGAGATCAGCCTGGGCATCGTAGCAAGACCTCATCTCTGCAAAAAAATGTATATATATATATATATATATATATATATATATATATATATATATTAAAAATTTAGCCAGACCTGGTGGCCATGCCTGTAGTCCCAGCTATTCAGGAAGCTGAGGTGAAAGCTCTCTTGAATCTGAGAGTTCAAGGCTGCAGTGAGCTATGATCGTGCCTCTGCACTGCAGCCTGGGCGATGGAACAAAATCCCATCTCCAAGCAAAACAAACAAAATTCAGGTAAGAGGAAATGGCCTTATGATGCTGTAAGTGTCCTATTTGGGTGTTTGCAGGTCTTGTAGTGAACCCTAACTATGTGACCTGGGGAAGTATCACTTCATACCGTAGTTTCAGTGCATTAACCCAGAAGTGCCCTTTGATGCCTCTTGAATGAGGTGTTGTGTAGAAGGCTCAGCATATGAGGTAGACAGCACTAGTGGAGATGGAGACCACCTAAACACTTTTTGTTCACCTGTTTGTTTGCTTGCCTTTTGCTAGGTGGGACCTCTGAAAGCCTAGGGCTCCTGGTCTGAGACCCTTTGATTTTGTGAGCTTTTTGTTTGCCTACATGTTTTGTCAAAGTCTTCTGGCAGTATTACGAACCAGGTCCTGTGCTGGGTCCTGGGACTGGAGAGGTTAGCAAGGTAGGAGGGGGATGTCTTCTGGGAGCTTTGCATTTGGAGAACCCTAAAAGGCAGAGTGCTATTCTGTGCTTCAGATGCCGTGAGGCTGAATTAAGTATTTGAAGTGCTTTAGACGTTAACTGTCCTTCCATAGATGGTTATTTTATTACTTTCCAAATCCCAGTAACCCACTATTTGAATGTATGGATATTAGCACCATTATTTGACTTTACCTCTGTATATGATGTATGAATTGGTTGTACTGTGTGGGCCTGGGGTTACATTCTCTCATCATCACCATGGCAGTTATTCATGCTGATAGCAGATGCGTACAGATTTGATGGATCGAAAGAGTCACATTTTATCTAGTTAAAATAGGCTTGAAAAGATAGGCATGGGGGGGCGGCACAGAATATTAATAAGGGTACCTGATCTCAAACCAGGCAAAGCGAGGACCAAAGGGAGGCCCAAACTTTACCTGTGCGATAACCACTTGTATACCTTATCCTGAATTGTAGCCACATCTTCAAAATAAAATAAATTTTTAAAAAAGATAGGTATTAAATTATTAGATACAGACTCCAAAAAGAGGAGGGAAAGGGAGTCAGAAAGACCAGGAGAATGCTGTGAGTCACCACCTTACATACGATAATCCTGTTTTCTCTCTTTGTTCATGCTCAGTAGAATTTATGTTTATCCAGTAATTTTTAAACCACTAGGTCTCACAGGAACTTGACCCCTACTTTAATATATCTGAATTGTGCTATATTAATACCTTTTGTGTTTAAAGACAGTCTCTTTGGGCGTACAACACATGGCATGTTTATCTTCTTGCCATCAGCACCCAGGACTTAGGAGGGAATTCACAGTGAGTCAGAGCTGCCTGCCGGGGTTCAAGAATCAGCCTTGGAAAACACAGGGTGACTTGCATTATTGTCTTATAGGGTTGTTTTGTAAGAATTAAATAAGAATCCATCAAAAAACATCATTCAACATGTAGCAAGCTCTTGACAGACCGTGGTTGCTGATGTGAGCTGTCTCGTACTGGTGTTTAATCGATGTTCATTGACTACAGTGGTGGTTTTCCTTTAGTGCGTATGAAACGTGCTCTTTGAATTTTTGTTTTCTGGTAGTGAATGTGGATTTGAGTTGCATTCTTTGACTTAAGAAAAAAAAAATCTGGGCCGGGCACGGTGGCTCACACCTATAATGCCAGCACTTTGGGAGGCCAAGGTGAAAGGATTGCCTGAGCCCACGGGTTCGAGACCAGCCTGGGCAACTTGGTGAGACCTCATCTCTACAATAAATCAAAAAAATTAGCTGGGCGTGGTGGCATGTGCCTGTTGTTCCAGCTACTGGGAAGGCTGAGGTGGAAGGATCGCCTGAGCCCAGCAGGTCGAGGCTTTGATGACCGTGAGCATGCCACTGCACTCCAGCCTGGGCAATGGAGTGAGACTCCGACTCAAAAAAAAAAAACATATGATTTTGTTTTGTTGTTTTTTTGCTTTGAGACTGGGTCTGGCTTTGTTGCCCGGGTAGAGTACAGTAACGATCATAGCCCACCGCAGCCTGCAGCTCCCCCCTTAGCCTCCCAGGTAGCTGGGAGTATGGGCCTGCACCACTATGCCCGCTAATGTTTTTGTTTGTTTTTTGTTTGCTAGAGGTGAGGGTCTTGCTATGTTGATGAGCCTCATCTTGAACTCCTGGCCTCAAGTGATGCTCCTGCCTCAGCCTCTCAGAGCTCTGGGGTTATAAGGGTGAGCCACCATGCCTGGCTTACAGTAGGTTCGAAAAACGACCTGCAGGCCTCCAAGCAGTGCTTGCAATCCTATCAAACTCCAGTGTATACCTCTCCACTTAAGAGGGAAGCTGCTAGCCACTGTCACCCAGTCCCAGTAGGAACTTTGAATGCCTTGCCCGCTATTAAGGCTTCCACTTGCTCCCTCCTGGAAGTAGCATTCTGCTTTCCAGAACAGACTCTGGGGCTCTACTTTAAAAGACTGTTTGCTACTGCTTTGGAGCATCAGAAAAACGGAAGAGCTTTGTTGGCCAAACCCCATGAACCAATTTTCTAAGGTAGTTTCTCGCTTTTGTCCTGCAAAAACTCATTCTGATTGCCGATTTGTGCTGCGTTTTCTTACTTTTGATGTTTAGTACCAACATGAAATTAAAGAAAAGAGGAAAATCAATAACTCGATGTGTGCTGGGCACGGTGGCTCACGTCTGAAATCCCAGCACTTTGGGAGGCGGAGGCAAGAGGATTGTCTGAACTCAGGGGATTGAGACCAGCCTGGGCAACATGGCAAGACCTCATCTCTACAATAAATCAAAAAATTAGCCAGGTGTGGTGGCGCTTGCATGCCTGTGGTTCCAGCTACCTGGAAGCCTGAGGCAGAAGGATCACCTGAGCCCAGTAGGTCAAGGCTGCAGTGACCGTGAGCATGCCACTGCACTCTAGTTGGGCAACAGAGTATAAAACTCTGACTCAAAAAAGCAAAAAACAAACAAACAAAAAAACTCAGTTTGTATCTTTGACTTATTCCAAGGGCGTTTGAAAGCACTTGAAGAGACCCATGACAGCAGTGGCATGTACAACTGGGGATTTGTGGGGGACACGGAGCTAAAACCCCAGGTGTACGTCTACACAGCAACAAGGACTTCACAGTCAGAATAGCACAGGTAGCAACGTTACGTAGTGCAGTTTAAGAACCAGCATTACCTGTAAAGAAGTGAACCTGTAAAGGGTTTACCCAGTTCCATGGAACCCAGATATCTCGAGTCCTGAGGGAGCACCCCAGGACAGGACCCTCGGGAGGTGACAGAGTGACTCCAGGTGGATGGAGGAGTATGGGATCATACAGTGACAGCTGACCGGGTTCTAGAAAGTGCCATTTGTTCTGTGCTCTTTTGTCAAGATGGTTCTGATGTCAGGGAAGACGTATCCCACCCATCTGTGTCAGAGGCTGATCCTGGGGCATAATTTCCTTTCTCTGGGGTCCCCCCCTACATTTTTTCCCCTGTCATTCTTCTTTCAGGCAGTGCCATGCCGGCTCCTGGGGTCCCCTCAATTGGCTGAGGCGTGTGCGTGCCAGCCTCCATCTGGGGCGGGAGGAGGCGTGGCATGGCTATCCCTGTGGGCTCTCACTCCCTGGAGAGAAGGACGTTCCTGAAAATAGATCACACCTCACGGGTTTTAAGGAAAGGAAGAAGAGGCAGTGAAGGGTCATGTCGTCCACCCGGGCACATTTTCATTCTGTGCCGCTGCTAAATCTTACATTTCTCTACGAGAAAGTAGAGTTTGACTTAAATTCTTCATTGCCCCTTCTTATCTGGACCACATATTTCCCATGTATTTTGGATGAAAATTATCTCTTTCCCAACCCCGATTCCCCCCTCCTAATTCCTTTCATGGCAATGTTGTCGCGTTTCATGACATTCTGTTTGGGTTTGCTATTTACAGATTGCCTCTCTCCAGACAGTCCAACCCAGACAGCGGTGTTCTGTCTTTTTTGTTTAGTAATGTTCTTTCTCCCTTGGCAGCCAGCTGTTTCGGTGGGTATTAAAATTTGTCGTAGAATCAGCCTGGCTTGAGGATTTGTGCTTTTCTTCCCGTTTAGACAGTTGACGAGCTACATAAAATTGTTTAAAATCCACAATTTCATAAACAATGAATTGGTCACTTTGTTATACAGTCTGCCTGCCTGTTAAAGCACTAATCTTAGGGGAGACTCGTTGGGATCCTTGTCAATCGTCAAGACCTTTGGGAACAAGACTGTTATAATGATTACCTGATTTGCACTGTTGAAACTTCTTAGGGGTCGATAGTATTCACAGGAAACTCACCCACGCCATGCTTGCAGGCACCACATTTTTTACTGCTGGTGTGATAAAGCAGGTGGGTTTAGGGGCATCAACAGGTTAAAAGGAAGATCAATACATACAGACTGTATGGTGGGCGAATGCTTGGCCACACATAATCACAGGATGAAGAATTCTCTTGAAACTGAAAGGCTTCTTTTGCTTCAAAAAAAAAGAAAGACTATTCTGCCTAGGATTATTAGAATGTGGGTGTATTCAGAATCACTAGTTGCTGTTATTTGAAGCAACTGACAATTTACATCCATAAGACAAACACAGACTTTTCCATTTGTGTGAACATTTAGGCGTTTTATTTTGTGGTTTTAGTTTTTATTTTTGAACCTGAGAAAATGTTTGGCTTAACCTTTTTTTTCGTGGTCCTGAAGTTATCTTTGGTGGTAAAGATCCTTATGTATATGAAAAAAGTCTCCTAGAAAGGGGATTTCAGGAGTGCCCCCAATAGTGGGGTCCACATTTCACTGTCTTCCCTGTGACAGGAGAGTGTCCATCCATCCAACCAGATTTCTTCTCTTACGGTTCCTAGTCCATTTCCTCTCGTCTTGTTCTTAATGGTGACAAAGAACATCTGTTATGTTCCTCTTTGAAATAAGCCTTCCTGCCTGGGGTAGTGTCCACACTGTGCTTCTAACCATTATGCATTTGAGTCTGAGCCTTGTGACGTGTTTGCCTCCCGCCATGGTTTCCTCTTGGAATGGTTTCTTCTTCTGTAGCATAAGACTGTTCACAGCTCCCTTGCAGTTTTAGCTAAAGTGTCGGTTTCTAGAACATATAGTCCAAATATAGTCCCTTGTATCATTATTTTAAAACCCGTGAGAGGCACCCAACCCATGAGAGGTTGGGTTCCTGTAATCCCAGCACTTTGGGAGGCCGAGATGGGAGGATTGCTTGAGCCTAGAAGTTCAAGAACAGCCTGGACAACATAGTGAGACTTCATCTTAAAAAAAATTTTTTTTTTTAATTAGCTGCGTGTGGTGGCACATGCCTATAGTTCCAGCTACTCAGGAGGCTGAGACAGGAGGATCGCCTGAACCCAGGAGGTCGAGGCTGTGGTGAGCCGTGATTGTGCCACTGCCCTCCAGCCTGGGCGACAGAGTGAGACTCCAACTAAATAATGAAATAAGTTTCAAAAATGAAGAAAACTTGTGGGACTGCGTTAGGTCCGCTTTCCCCTTTCCACAGTCACGTTCCCAGGTCTTCCTGGCTCGTGCTGTTTCTCCAGCCCCTCATCACAGTGCTGAGACTTCAGGGGGCGCGTGGACGGAATCAGAGCTTTGCCATGAAAGGCCTGTCTTGCTTTGGGATTTCATGAGTTTCTAGGCCTGGGACCTCGGGCAGGTCGCTAATATCCTGGGGCCTGTTTGCTCATCTGTATGGGGGTCACCACGATCATATCGTCTGTCTTCCTCTCTGGGTTGTGGTCAGGACACCATGAGAAAGTCATTTGTAAGTCCCAAGGCACCACGCAGTCACACAGTGACAGCAGCGAGTCTCAGCAGTGGATGTTTCATGACGGCGAGGGAGCAGGAGTGGTAATTGCTGAAACTCACCTTGCTGTCTTGGCCCGCCCTTGCCCTGCAAAGCCATTCGTGGGGCATTGACTCTGTCTCTGTCAGCATCTGCTGTCATGGGCAACTTCCAGGCGTGTGGCGGACACACATGAAAACAGTTCCAACGTTAAAGGTGTTGACTTGCATGCAGAGAGAGTGGGCCGATGGGCAGGGCTGGTTGAGTTTTCGAGAGAGCCAGGTGACCTACATGGAAACGACGTGACCCAGGAGAGGTCGACGCGTAGAAGAGAGCTCTCTAGTGAAGACGCAGCAGGGGAGGACGGTAGAACTCGCCCCCTAACAGACACTGCCAAGTTCCAATAGAAGAACATCGTGGTCAAAACATGTCTGAGGACAAATATGATGGTGGCTCACACCTGTAATCCCAGCTCTTTAGGAGGTCCAGGAGGGAGGATTGATTGCTTGAGGCCAGCAGTTGTTGAAGTCACAGTGCAGCTTGGGCCCCCGTCTCAATAAAAAATAAAAATCTGATGAGAAGGGAAGTTTGATGGGTACATTGAGGATTGCTTAGAATGGAAGTGACCTTGAAGGTGCCAGGGGTCCCAGGCAGTGGTCGTTTCCACAGAGGAAAATACACTCTGAGGAGGAAGGTTGGGACGGCGGACTGGGGTGTAGGGAACTGAGACGGTGACCCTGGAGATTACCGGGGACATTGATTGCCCCAGCCGGGAGAGCTGAACTGTGAGCCTATCCACGCCTCCATGAATCTTTCCACATGCTACTGGTTTTATATTTTTTTCTTTTCTTTTTTTTTTTTTTTGAGTTAGAGTCTCACTCTGTCACCCAGACTGGCATGCAGTGGCACGCTCCTGGCCACTGTAGCCTTGATCTGCTGGGCTCCGGCGATTCTTCCACCTCAGCCTTCCAAGGAGCTGGAACCACAGGCATGCACTACCATGATTTATTGTAGAGACAAGGTCTCGCCAAGTTCCCCGGGTGGATCTCGAACCCGTGAGCACAGGCGATCCACTCGCCCCGGCCTCCCAAAGTGCTGGGATGACAGGCTGAGTTACCGCCCAGCCTGGTTTTATATTTCAAATCGTGGCCTCTACAGCTCCAGTCTGCAGAAGCAAGATGCTCCCCCCACATTTGCGTCGTGTGACTCGTGGTTTGGTGGCCTCAGCCCAGTTTTGCTCTGTGTTTAATGATGGGGCTGAAGGCGCGTGTGTTTGGGTGGTCCACAGTGGACCTTGGCGAAATGGCTTCAGGCTCCTCGGCGGGCCTCAGTGTTCTCATGCAGCCCGCACGGGACCTGTGGGTGCTGTTTTCCTGAGGCTCCATCCTCCGTGGCCGCCTGTGACCTCAGCCTTGAGTCACTTAATCGTTCTTGGCCTCCTAAGCCCGTGACTCCGAGCAGGCAGCACGGCGATGTGATGTCATGTCTGGGGCATGAGCCCGCGCCCCCGCCACACGGGTCCCGCCCTTCCTGGTCTAGGCCTCTCAATGCACACTGCTTGGCGCATCCCGAGGGCTCGATTCATGTGGCCGTTTTTCCTGGCCGTCTCTGGCTCTCACACAGGAGCGTCCGAATTCGAGAATGCCACCAGCATCAGGTTTCCCGGTGAAAGTCCATCCTGAGGGCGGAGGCGGGTGCGCAGGGGCCTCGTGCGTCCAGGAGCAATGATGGCTGGATGCTTACAACTCGGCCTCCCGTGCTCAGGCGTCGTGACCAGGACTCTTATGGGATTCGTGAGTTTTGACTCAGCACAACATTTTAAAACTCTGTGTAACAGCTCCACTGTGACATTTGTCATGAAAAATAGCCAGCAGGGGCACCCCTGTCGAGACACCCCTTGTTCCACCTGCTTCGCCCGTGTCCCACTGGCCTCCCCTCTTCCTTCTGCAGAAAGGCCGGGGGGCCTCCATGTTTTCTGCACATTCCCAGATAGGAAAAACATCGAACTAGAAAGGACCCCCGGGCTCTCCCCCCATACTGATGGTTGTTAAAATGAAAGCTCCTTTCAAGTCTCTGTCTTGCCTTTTCTCTGGTAGAGAGAAAAGTTCTACTCTGTGTCTTTCTTCCTCTTTCCTTCACCGCAAATCCCAGCCAGTGTGTCCTTATCTTTCCTTTTAATGGAGATAATTGTGGAGTCATGTTTAGTTGTAAGAAATCGCACAGAGAAAAGCTTGGTGTTTTTGCCTGGTTTCCCCCAGATGGTGACACTTTGGAAAACCATAGAATGCTATCTCAGCAGGATGTTGGCATTAATCCAACCCACCTAGGGCCGGGTTTCACATGTACTCGTGTGTGTGTGTGTGTGTGTGTGTGTGTATGTGTGTGTGTGTGTGTGTGTAGGGATATGCAATTGTATCACATCTAGGTTCATGTGTTCATCACCAGAGGTATCATCGTTCACGATCATCAGTCGCTTGGGAGTTTTTGGAGCATTCTGTGGCGACAGACACCAAGATGTGCTGTTTCCTCTCACCACACGAGGACTTGGTGTGGCTGTAGGCATGTGGAGTATGGCATGTTAGGCCCACGGCTCCCGTCTTGGCCGGACAGTTGCCCTTTGGCCCGCCCCGTTATATAGGACTGACCGACCAGGCAGAATCCCAGGGGGGCCTGGTACTGCCGACCCCTCACCTGAAGTGACTTATGCTTTGTACTGCAGTAGGTGTCCTGCCAACGTCAGAGGCTGGGAAAGAAGCAAAGCATCAGCCTGGAAGTGTGACACACCTGCCCGTCCCGAGACCACATGCCACAGGTCCGAGTCCCTGCTCACTCTCCAGGACGTATCAGAACATGTCTCCATAGTCCTCGAGTTGTGGATGAACCACCTTTCTCCCCAAGAAAGTCTTTGTTTTACCTAGATTTTAAGTGTCATTCATTGGGGAAACTGGCATTACCTGTGCTTTGACTGTCTGCCTCTGTCTCTAGAACGAGTTCCAGTGGACCCCCGTCACCTGTGTGCCTTTAGGAGTGTCCACACTGGAGAATGCGACCGTAGCATTCTGTTCTCCAATTAAATTTAAAAATTGCATCTCTCTCTCTCTCTATCTCACACACACACACACACACACACACATGCACACACACACACAGCAAAGCAAACACCGGGCAGATGGCCAAACTGCCCCTCCAGCCAAGTGTCTCAGTCCTCTACTCCGGTCTGAGAAAAACTGGATTTGCAAGGAACTCACACTGTGCGTGTCAAGATTTGAGAATGGCCAAGGTCACTGCGCTCCACTGGGCACTCCTAGAATCTGAGTGTTTGTTGGAACACAGATGCTGATGGTGTTTGATCGTCGCAAGCAGCTAGCAAAATGCTGTCCGCGTGATCCCTGCGGATCCTTTCCAGGAATCCGGTTGGTGCGTTTGAAGCGAACGCCCTGGTAGATCCTGAATCCCAGCTGTGCTGGAGCGTCCAGAGAGCGATTTTTCTTCTATTTGGGCAAATGTTTTTCCTCCTGACTCTTAAAAAAATCTATGAATGACAAGTGACATTCTTTATATTTGGTGGAAACTGTCATCTTATTTAAACGCAGGTTAACTTTTGAATCAGCAGGGAACATTCTGATAGTGTTGGAAGTGCAGAAGAAACCGTATTTGGGAGAAAAATGTATTGAGAAGGTATTGGGACAGGCTGCAACAACTGCCATAGCAAAGTCCTTTGGGCTCTTCTGAACTAGAATGAATGTGACCAAGATGGCTGGTGTGGTCATGTCAAGTGGCAGATGGGAGACACCGTGTCTTGCATTCTGTCCTTGAGGTCCAAGCAAAGCCAGAGCGTTGATTCCTGAAAGTATTAAAGTGTCAGTCGCTTTACTGTTTGATCTTCCCAACCGTAACCCGAGACCTGGTCTAGAGCTTACATACTCGGGTCCTCCCCTGCCATGCAAGGACAGTGACACCGGGGAGCAGTGACATGCCCGCTCAAGGCACACAGCCTCGTCTGCCAGGTCTCCTGACTTCAAGTCTGGGGCTTTTCCCTGTAATGAGCAGCTTCCCCTGTATCCCCCCTCCCCTGTCTGTCCCTCCTGGGCTGTTTGTTTGGCATGTGGAGCACAGTTATTCTTGTGACAGGCTTCTTCCTCCAGCGTCTGGAAGCTGGAAGTCCAGAATCCAGGTGTCAGCAGGGCCTTGCTCCCCCTGGAGGTTCTGGGGGTTTCTGTTCTGGGCCTTCCCTTCAGTTTCTGGTGGTGTCTGTCATCCCGGGCTGATATCCCTTGGCTTTTAGACATATGGCTTCAGTATCTGCTGTCTGACCATGTTCTTCCCGTGTGTCTGTCCAGCCATGTTTGAGGAGGGCCCACCCTCACGTCTTCATCCTACCTCAGTTCCATCTGCTTAGACCTTTTTTCCAAATGAGGTCACGATTGTAGACACAGGGCAAGTTAGGACTTTGCCCTATCTTTTTGGGGGGATGCAGTCCATCCCATAACAGCTCTCTTTGGCTTCCACCCTGTTTCTGGAAGCAGGCGGGTATTCGTGGGCATGATGAGAGCCTGTGGTGGATTTCATTAAGCACTGAGTATTGAATCCAACATTTGTCGTTTTTTACGATAACACACTGAAAAGATTTATAGGGTGTTTTCGGTGTGATTTTTGGATGAGTTCCCTCTCTTGCAATCATTTGTTGCATCCAGTTTATTTTAAGGAGGGAATGAATGGACCTGAAAACACCTAATTTTCATTTTCAATTTAGCCTGGAAGCCAGTAAAACATTTTTGAGAGAGTTGTACCCTCTGTCTCGAGTGCCGACCATGGATTTGTGGATCACTCTTCAATTTTATTGGATGCATATTTGCCTGTGCTAAGTCTCCAGCTTAGACCAAGGGACAGACTTCTTGGGGGGGGTTGTTTGCTTTTGCAGTAATAGAGTCTACAATGAGATGTTTGCTCTGTACTATTTAATGGTGTGTTGCAATTTCTGAACAGAAATTGAAAAGGGAGAAGTCCTCTCAGCACCCCCGACCGTGCATGGGGGTTGCACAGAATAATTAGCACCCACCAGCCATCTTACTGACTGGGGTCTCTTTACTATGAGCTGCTCGATTTGGGAAGAAACATCCAACTAGCCTTCACTTGTACCTTTTCAAGAACACATTCTTTAAGCCACGTACTGGGAATGAATTGGCGTGTCTTTTATTGACTTTTATATGCGTGATTCCAAATCCCTCTCTATGTTAATGTCTTCTAGCTTCAAGTACGCCTCCTCCCCTAAGACCAGTCCCTACTTCCTATAGTCTTACAGACCTGGGAAAACAATATTTTCCCTTCTGTCGTTGTGATAATTGCGTCCTCTGTGCTCAGTGGTGGCCTGTTAACTCACGTGAATACCGTGGACTTGCAAAATAGCCTCGAATTTCCATGGACTGGAACTATGAGAATTTTCTATAATGGCGCTTTAACGCTGGTGATGGCGGTAGAGGCCTTTCCTGGGGATTAAAGACCAGCTGGGAGGAGCCGGTGGCCCTTGGCTCTGCCTCCCAGCCAGCCATTAATTCTAAGGAAATGTCTTTTGCTGAGATCGTTATTGCTATTATAAGCTTAAAATGGAAAAACATAATAGGCATATGAGTTATTTTTATGGGTTGATGCAGTTTCCAATGGTACGGACTAATTCGCAAAAATAAATGTGTACCTACAATAGTAAGTCAGATTGAGTCATCCCTTGGTGTTCCATATGTTTTATGGCCGATTTTACAGTTCTCTCCATCCCCACTTACAAAAAAAAAAGACAGAAAGCTTGATTCAGTAATTCCTAATAGTGTTGTATTTGGTGACATGTTTGGAAACACGAATTTCTGTTATCAGCTTCAAATAATAGTCAGGTTTCATATATGGTCTGAAGGGAAAAGAGAGTTAATTTTTCATTTCTGGGGTATTTTCTCTTTTAGAATAAAATGTTGCAAGAAACAGGGGGAAACACCCCATAATGATTTTCCTGTGCGTCTTTGATTTTTCTCTGTTATTTGTTTAACAGGCAGCCTTATATGTATACCTTTACATGTTGAATTCAGGAGAGAGTCAAGCACAGTCTCGTTATTTGACATTCAAGGGTTTACAAAATGTATATTAAAAATGGCAGTAATGAGGAACCCCTTAACACAAAACCACACCAAAAAAATGCTAAAAGTAAAGTCAAAGCATCAAAATGTTGTTCATGGCATCCCTTTCTGACTATTTTCACAAACGTACCATAGTTCTACTTCCAGTCCTGATCAGTTAGCCTGTTGCATTTTTGCTAGAGGATATTAGCTAGGCTTTTCATGATGCATTCTTAAAGGCCATACGTGGGAAAATCTTGGAGACTCTGGAATCCTTGACCTCTGGAGACGTGGGACAGCCTCCCCAGTCATGGACGGGGGGTGGCGGGGTCACTTGTGTCCGTCTCCAGTTAGTGATTTCGTGTTTGTCAGGCATTGGCTACAAGCCAGGCTCAGTGTTGGATTTAGATAATCACAAGACAGGTCTGCACACTCAGATGCCTTGTCCTGCTGGGGCCTTGAGTTCCTGGTCCACTGCCTGTCTTCCTGGCCCAACTCACATGCAGCCTTCAGACCCTGTCACTGTCAGTAGCACCCCTCTCCCTCCCTCCCTCTCCAGTGAATCCTGGCTGGGCAGGTCTGGTGTGTGACAGCCCTGCCCGCGGGCTGCCTATTTTCTCTGTGCACACCTCTGGCTCCCCGGCTCTTGCCACAGGTGTGTTCTCAGGCCGCTTCCAGATTGCCCTCTTCCTGTCATTTCCCTAGCCTGTGGTGCCTCTGCTTGGGGACTGCCATGGCCAAGTGGCTCCTCATTGGTGATTGAGCAGTTCATGAATATTTCAGGTCCCAGAAACAGAATAGCCTGACCTTTGGTTTACCATTTTCTTCATAGACGTGTAGCCAAAGACCCTGTCTCCAAATCAGGAAATAATGAATGGAGTCAGCTTCCTCTTCCATGAGCAGGAAGATACTTTTCTCCCTGTCACTTTTACCTGTGATTTCCTTCTCCCACTCTGAACTGTTTAAAACCTTCCTTAGCTGGGCACGGTGGCTCATGCCTGTCATCTCAGCACTTTGGGAGGCAGAGGCGAGAGGATTGCCTAAGCCCAGGGATTTTAGACCAGCCTGAGCAACTTGGTGAGACTTCATCTCTACAATAAAAAATTAGTTGGGCTTGGTGGCGCACGCCTGTGGTTCCAGCTACTTGGAAGGCTGAGGTGAAGGATCGCCTGAGCCCAGCAGTTCGAGGCTGTGGTGGCCATGTGAGTGTGCCACTGTGCTCCAGCCTGGGCAATGGAGTAAGACTCCAACTCAGGAAAAAAGCACCTTCTTTAGTCTTCAAAGTCAGTTTAGATGCCACTCTTGGGCAAACTAGCACCCGACCCCCTGGTCTCAGCCTGCAAGCATGAACACACATGACAGATGTTCCTTGGTGGACCAGGGAGTCATGGCCTCAGTTGAAAATGTTGTAAGTAAAAAAACAGCTGGCCGGGCCTACCTGACACTTACGTTAGCGAACGGTTGGGCAGAGTCATCCAGTGCAAAGCCCATTTTACAGTAAAGTGTTGGGCATCTCATGTCATTTAGTGATCACCGCATGGAAAGTGGAAAGCAGTCGGTGGCGTGGGTGCTCAAAGAGCGGTTTCTAGTCAGCGCACATCATCTTTGCGCCATCGTAAAGTCAGAAAATCCCATCGTAACCGGACCGTAGTAAATCGCGGAACGTTGGAATGCTTTGCTCACATCATAGCATCATCCATTTTCTCCTGTACTGAGCGCTTTTGAGCATTTCTTATCTTTGTTTCCCAGTTTTGTGAGCTCCTTGAGAATGGCGTTGCCTTTTCTTCAAAACCTAAGTCTGTCCCATACAGGAGCTGCCTGATACGTGTTGAATGAAAGAAAGTTGTGGCTGCACTACCTGGGTCCTTCCCACAAAATTATTTCTTGAAACGGCGTCATTGGAAGTGTTGGGCTTTTTACAGAAGTATTTCCACAGGATTATGTCATTGATGACTGCGCCCCGGGGAATTACCACTGCTGCTAATCTCCTGGCTCCGACGCCGAGAGGCATCAATAAAAGTGACATGAGCACAGCTACCGTTCTGTGAGATTACAAAATAGAAAGTGGATGAAGAAGCAGATGTTGGAAAATGTCTTCAAAGATAAGAAAACGCAGACAATCTCACTAGGCTGGGTTCAGGGACAAGGCAGAGATGTAGCCGGCACACATGGTATCTGACCCTGTGGCTGAGCTCATCTGCAGAATTGGAAAGACGCGTGTCTGTTTTGAGGCATTTTCCTCTAAATAAAAAACAAAGACAATGGATCTGTGATGGATTAGCAAAAAGTTCGTGTAAAGAAATAATACTTGCTGATTAGCGTGGATACAGTGTGCCAAAACTTGTATGTGAACATATTTCTTATTTTTTAATCAGTGTCTTATGTATGCAGGCCACTGTGGAACACTGAACTCAGAAGATGAACTGGTTTCCTTTTTCAAAATGTTACATCAGTAATGTTATCTCTTTTAAGTTGTGTCAATTTATCCTAAATGGTTAAGAACCCAGATACTATGTATATTTAATTGAACTACCTTGTATTTCTGTGGTAAACAAAGTGACAAAATTTTAAGAGTAAATTGAGGGAAGAAACATTGTAACTATTTTTAGAACAGACCATACTTTAAAATTGAAGATACCAGCTTTTTTGGGAAACAATCAATTTACACACAGGTATGTTCTTAATGCCACAGTGTAATGTGAGATTATTTTAAGGGCGTTAACAAAATAATAAGCATTGGATATGCTTACCTTCTCTCAGAATCTCACAGCAAACTTACAAAAGCATATAACACAAACACGCACGCACGCACACACACACACACATACACACACATACTCTCACTCACACACTCACTCCACAACCTTCAGGAACAGAAAATGGGCTTCTCCACCAACTGTGTCCCCTGCGTCCCACAAAATCAGTACCATCACCACCACCATGACCCAGTGTACTTACGTAGGTAGTTTCACATTTTCATATGACACAGGAATTGAGGAAAAACTAAACTACTTGTTTCTGAAAGTGTGACTCAAATGCAATTTTAGAACCGTTCATTTGCTTAGGTGTACACAATGGAAGCCGGCTCTTAGAAGCCTCTCAGACTCCAAGAATTACGAAGTGTCAAGTGTCAGGGATGACACCCGGCCTAGAAGCCGGGTCGCACGGGAGATGGCTGCACCACGACTGAGAAAAACAGCTCAGGAAGAAGAGTGGGTTTAGAACTTGAGATAGAGTTGAACGCCCACCCGGTCATGGGTGTGTGAGTTTTGGGAGCGGAAGCTGAGCTGGACACAGGTGTGGGAGTCATGGCTGCACGAGGGTCCCAGGAGCATGTGGACAATGACACAGCATGCAGAAAGAGGAGTGAACAGGGAATGCGGGGCCTGTCACACACCGAGGAGGTAGTGTGGGTTACTGGCCACCGGCGATGGTGCACGGGCCAGCCGTCATCTCTGCATCCTTCTCGGCCCGTCCCACTGCCCACCCATGCTCGGCCCGTGCTGGCCGGCACCATTGCTTCTTGCCTCTGAGCTTGCTGGATTGTGTTCACCATAAAGATGACCCAGAGCCAAGGTGAACCCCAGAATCCTGGCCCGGCCGTCAGCACTCAGGGAGCACTGGGAGTGGAACTGGGGCGGAATCCTTAACGCCTCTCTGTGACATCCCGTTTTCCATCTGGAGAAGTTGAAGTCTGCTGCACAATTAGCTTTGCAGATCGGTGCGTTTCTATGGGTTTTACTAAAACTGTTAAGCCCAAGCAGGGCACAAGTGCAAGTCCTGGTTCCAGAAATTGGCCGCACCTTCCCCCCTGCAGTCCGAGGCGAACATCTGTAAAGAGAGTGACATGTCCCTGGTGCATTTACACTGACTGCCTTGGCTTCAAACGAGAACTGTGAGGCCAAAACAGGGCACAAGCGCAAGTCCTGGTTCCAGAAATTGGCCGCACCTTCCTCTCTGCAGTCCGAGGTGAACATCTGTAAAGAGAGTGAAACGTCTCTGGTGTGTTGAAACCGGCTGCTTTGGCTTCAAGGATCATTAGATTTCAAAGACCAGGAAAAAAAATCACAACAATCTCCTTTGCATGGATCAGATGGTGAGAAACTGAATTGTAATTTGGGATTCATTCATAAGAAAAGGCCTGGAAGGTTTCACATGACTAGGATCATGAAAGCCAGGACCGACAGGCTCTGCGCCCAGCTCGGTCTCGCTAACCTGGCGGGGAACGTGGTCTGCAGACTGCAGAAGTCGCAGCCTTCACACCGAGCAGACGACAGGGGTTTTCAGGGCTTCGGGCAGACTGCGGGGTTTTGGGATAAGCCGACTTGGCACAGGGGTAGTATCTATGCCCAGTTTGGGCCGAGCAGTCTTGGTTGTCCAACAAAAAATGCTGCATTCTGCCAAGCTAATTGCAAAACAAAAGCTGAACTCCAGATGGAAAGCGGGATACGAAAATACACTGACAGGAAGAACCACGTGGTTTCCTGCCACGTGACCCTGCAGCTGTGGCCAGTTCTGCGAATATCACGTGTGTGCAGTGAATACGTATGGCCGTATTCAGGCCCAGGCAGCATGGGGGGGGGAGTTTGTGCTCGTGGTTGTTGATGAGTTCCGCAAATAGGAGTCCCCCGTCTTTGGGGTGTCACAGTGACTAGGCAGGGCCATTGAGCTTCCCGCCTGCTAACCACCTGCTCACTTGAGGCTGTGGGCTCCTGGTTCACGTGACACCCGCAGGGGCGGACCAGCGCTTTCCAGAGAAGGCAAGCTTCAGCGAAGGATGTTAAGAGATCTGAAGAATGCCCCATAGCAGCCAAGATCGTTTTAGGCCTTGCTGTCCATTTAACTGACTTGTGATAGAAAGATAAAATTATGTAGCCTGAAGCCAAATTACAATTATTAGGAAAATTATAGCATTTTCCCTTGCCTCTTTGAAGCCTTCTGTTGTGAGACTGATGTCACTGTTGGCAATTTTGAAGGGCACGCATGTTGATGTTGCATCTGGCAGGGGACACCTGCCTTGCTGTTAATGTGCACAATTTTTTTTTTTTTTTTGAGTTGGAGTCTCACTCCGTTGCCCAGGCTGGAGCGCAGGGGCATGCTCATGGCCACCCTAGCATCAACCTGCTGGGCTCCAGCGATCCTTCCACCTCAACCTTCCAAATAGCTGGAACTACAGGTGTGTGCTGCTATGCCCGGCTAATTTTTTTTTATTTATTGTAGGGACGAGGTCTCATGATGTTGCCCGGGCTGGTCTCGAACCCGCAGGCTCAGGCAGTCCTCTCACCTTGGCTTCCCAAAGCACTGGGATTACAGGCTTGAGCCATCACGCCCAGCCCACAATTTTTTTTTTAAATACAGGGAAATACTTACACTAGAAAATATTCATGGCATCAGCATCAATATTGCAATGTTCACATAATTCTCTTTTTTTTCCAGGGCAGTCTACAGGTGATTTTAGGATGTTTTATTTCATTGGCATTGAACACAAGACTTTTCCTTGGTGTGTGTGTGTGCTGTGCTCATTGAACAGCAAAAAACAGTCAGCAGCTTCTATTTTTTAGATTGTTTAACTGTGATTGCAAATGTTGTCCATTACTCACTTTGGCTCTTTGGCGTAGTTGTGTACAGTCGACCCTTGAACGGCCAGGTTCACTTATGTAGAGCTTTTCTCAGTGAAAATGACCCCTCGAGTGCCCACCTCTCCTGCCTCCCTGCCTTCTCCATCTCTTCCGCCTCTGCCTCTGCTGAGACAGCAAGACTAGCCCCTCCTCCTCCTCGGCCTACTCGGCCTATAGATGGAGACCTTTCTGATGGCCATGCTGTGTCAATGTGGGAAGGTACTCATTCTCAGCATCTTATTCTCCTTCTGGTTTTCACTCATATCCAAGCTCTAGTTACTGGCAAAAAAATGATGGGAAGTCAAGGTTTGTGAACTCTAGGGATCACCCCAAGCATGTGAACAGTAAAGATACTTTCTCTTCCTGGTGGTGTTCATAGTTACACTTTCTTTTCCGTAGTTTTCTCTAGGCTAAGAATGCAGTATCTAATACGTCTGACATGCAGACTGTGTGTTCTGCGGCTGTTTGTGTTACTGGCAGGGCTTCTGGTCAGCTGTAGGCCTTTAACTGTCAAGTTTCTGGGGAGTCAGAAGTTTTATGTGGATTTTCAACTACACAGGGGTTGACACCCCCACCCCTGCATTGTTCAAGGGTCAACTTTATTTTTGTTTGATTTCCTGAAGGTGAACTTTTGATCCCATACTTTTACAGGTAGAAGTGAAAATACTTTGGAATCATGAAACACATGTGCGTTGAAAGTGGTATAGCTCTTGTTTTAAAATAATGACATTAAGTTGAAACCTAAGTTAGCCTGCAGGCTTTCGGAGGTTTTCACGTTTGGGTTGGAATTCCATGCGGAACACGCAAGAGGGGCGCTTTCCCTCGTCTCCTGTGTCAAGGTGGGAAGGCACTCGTTCTCAGCATCTGAGTCTCCTTCTGGGTTTCACTCGTATCCAGGCTCTAGTTACTGTCAAAAAAGGATGGGAAATCAAGATTTGTGAACTCTATACTCAGAGTATAATCATCAATCCACTGTGTCCCAGAATGGTGGGACGTTATGTTGGAGAGAAAAATAATTTGCCAATGTAGGAGAAAGAGCAGCCATGGAGGGGGACCCCTAAGGAGGTACCTGTCTGCTCCCTCAGCTGACATGGAGCCCGCCCTGGCCAAAGCCAGGCACATGGAGACGTTGGAGAGACCTGAGAAACAGTGGCGCCCCCGTGCCCATGGCTCTTACATCTAGAGAGGAATTGTGGAGGGGAACCTAGTTATTAGCAGATAAAGGCAGCGCATTCAAGCTACGGCAAGAGCTAAGAAGAAAAGCGAGGCGACTGAGCGTGATGGGAGTGTCTGAGGCTGTTTCAGACTGGAGAGTGGGTGGAGAGTGACCTTCAGCCCTATGGCGAGAAGGAGCCAGCCCTGCAGCTGGTATACCCTGTGGGTCTTGTCGACAGCAGGAGGCAGCAGGGACTAACTGAACATTCACCCAGATTCTATCCCTGGGTTATGAGAAGTGTCACTCAGCAGAGCACCCAAGGGTGTTGCAGATGTCACAGGAGGCAGGCAATGGGCAAGTTCATGGTTCAGGACACCCCTTTTTTTTTTTGAGTTGGAGTCTCACTCTGTCACCCAGACTGGAGTGCAGTGGCCGCTCCCGGCCACTGCAGCCTTGACCTGCTGGGCTCCGGCAATCCTTCCGCCTCAGCCTTCCAAGTAGCTGGAACTACAGGCG
>CAUYQG010168511.1:0-12730 GCA_963574415.1 Tarsius wallacei | reverse complement strand
GGACAACTTGGCAAGACCTCATCTCTACAATAAACCAAAAATTAGCCGGGCATGGTAGCGCGCGCCTGTAGTTCCAGCTACTTGAAAGGCTGAGGCGGAAGGATCACCGGAGCCCAGCAGGTCGAGGCTGTGGTGGCCGGGAGCGGCCACTGCACTCCAGTCTGGGTGACAGAGTGAGACTCCAACTCAAAAAAAGAAAAAAAAAAAGCAGTGGCTGGGGCTGCTCTATGCTGGGTTTTAGGGAAGTTGAGAGGAAGGGTCAATTGACCAGACAGGAGGTGACACACTTGGCTGGCCTGGCGGAGGAGCCCCAGCCATGGCTGAGGCAAGGGGATGGACTAGATAGCAGAAGAGATCGGTGTCTATTACCATCCAAACTGTCTCTCCCTGCTTGTAGATGAAGCAGAAAGTTTTAGGAACCCATCCACAGAAATAAAAGCACCAGTACAAGGATAAGATGTCCAAGAATGTTTATTGCAGCATTGTTTGAAACAGTAAAAAAACAAAAACAAAAACAAAACCTGGAAACAACCTGAATTTCTGAATTAGGAGGCTAGCTGAATAAATAATGTATCCATTCTAAGGACTAGTATACAGCTATAAAAAATAAGTTATATATAAATGGGTTGATCTGGAAAGATGTCCATGATAAACTGTTAATTGCAAAGTGTCTGTTACTGAATATATTACAGTATGATCCAGTGTTTGAAAAAAAAGAATCTTATATGCATATATACGATATATGCACAAGCAACTTTGAACACGTTCATATAAGCATCAATAATCGGGAAGACCACCAAATTGAGGGTGGGATTGCAGGGAGAAGCGAAGACTCTTCTGTGCTGTTTGTTGTAACAGGTGCGCTCTCCCATTCCCACCTCCTCCCCCAGGAGGAGACTCTCTGCCCTTGCAGTGTGGCCCAAACTCCAGCCAGAGGGACTCCCCTTCCAAGCAGCCAGCCTCACCCATCTACCTGCCTCCTATCCTGACAGCCAGGTCCCACCTCCGGCCTGCCAGCATGTGCCAAGCCAATGGGGCCTACAGGCGGGAGCAGTTCAAGCCTCAAGTCACCAGTAAGTGAAAGGGCCTGGGCCTCTCTCCATCCCCCTGGGGGAGGTGGGGGAGGGGTGGGAGCCAGACCACAGGGCAGGTGAGTAGCATCTAATCCAACTCTCATGCTTTTTATACTAATGCTTTTGAGCCTTGGTACGTGTTAGTTTGGGGGTGGTTCGGGGTGCAGGGGAAACCTCTTTTATTTTTCCAGAACTCTCATGATTAACTGGATTATACCAATCCCTGATGAATGTTTGTCTGTCAGTCCCTCAAGCTGAGTTCCTCTGCACTCCAGCCCACGTCACAAAGGTGTTCCTCCCCTCTTCCTACTTGGCATCTGACATAACTCTTGGCCCAGACCCTCTCCACAGCCCCTACACAAAGGTTGCCACTGCGGGCATCATGGAGGCCACAGGTCCTGAGTTTTTTCTGCTTTGCTCTGCCCAAAGTAGCGTGTGCTCTTTCCTGGCTCTGTCAACCTCTTCCTATCTTGACATGCCATGCTGCAGAAGCCCTGTCCACAAGACTCAGGCACCCCGCAGCAAGCATGTGAGACAGACCATGAATGGAGATGCCCTTCATGCCCTAACTATGCCATTTCTGGGCCTTACAGGAGATCTGGAGAAGGAGAAACGAAGACTCCAAAATATCTTTGCCACTGGGAAGGACCCAGAGAAATGGAAAAGAAAGGCCCCTCCTGTGCGAAAGGTGGACCCAGCCCCCGAACTAGACCGATTTGAAGAGCGTAAGCCACCAGTGGGCCAGTCATGCTGGGGGTGGGGAGTGATATGAGGAGGAGCCTGGATGGAGCAGTGAGGGGATCCCTGAGGGCCAACTTGATAGCAGAACCACGTCCTCTCCCCTAAGAGAGGCAACCCACCACCACACACCCCTCACAGGAGCCTGAAAGTCCCCAATGCCCATGCACTGATGGCCCTTCTCTGTCCAGTGGTGAAGGAAATTCAGGAGAGGAAAGAATTCCTGGCCGACATGGAGGCCCTGGGACAGGGCAAGCAGTACCGAGCAGTCATCCTTGCTGAAATCTCCCAGGTAGGAGGAACCACCAGGGAGGGCTGGAGTGGAAATCAAGGGCCAGCTGTGGCCACAGGCCTCAGGAGGCAAGCTCTAGCCACAGCTGCGATGGCACCTTGGGATCTGTGCCCCTCCACCCATCAGCTTTCCCTGATGCCTTTGCAGAAGCTACGGGAAATGGAAGTCATTGACCACAAGAGGAGCAAGGAGCTTGGGAAGGCTCTTGCCACCACTAAATCCATCTCCAGAGATGGAGCAGGGTAGCCCAACCTCAACCACTGGAATCCACCCTTTTGCCAAGCAAGGTCATCCCCAAGTCAGCCCGCCATACCAGCCTTTGGCTATGTCAAATGGTTGTACAGCACTGCCCGGGCTATGGTACCCCAGGACATACACAGCAGCCTAACCCCCACCCTGGGATGCTGTTGGAGCCTTGAAACCCAGACACAGACTCCGAGACTTTTCTGGGGGAAAGAGCCCCATCCACTGTGAAATCAAGGCCCAGATCTCCCCTCTTGGACATGTGTCCAAAGGCATCTGCCGGGCCCTCTTCCTACCACCTTCAGCCTCTTTGTGTCCTGCTCATTTCGTTCTCTGAGTTTAGGAATGAATACAATTCCTTTCTTCCTGTCTTAGAATCTACTTATTTGACTTCTTACTGCCTTGGGCAAATGTTCAACCACAATGATTAACTGGCCAACAAAACACATTTAACCGAATCATTACAAGCACCATTTTGTTTTCAGAGGAATAAGTGTATTTGTTCAAGGAGTTAGAATATGTCAAGCGCAGATGGCTTCTAGCTTCCTGTTTGCATATTCTAAATGGAAGTGGAAACCAGCGCTCTCCAGCACCCCAGGGCTGGGTGCTGTGGGAGGTGCTGAATTTCACTCTCACAGAATTATCTCAGTAAACCCCTGGGACGGTTCATTATCTCTCTGTAGAAACTAAGGATCACCGAGGTACTATAACGAAGGGCATGTAAGCATCAAGTGGCCTACTCAGGGTTACAAGTTAGCTGTATGTCTCCACTAAACCCACAACCCCCAGAAAGAAACACAAGGGGTGGGAGGGACCCAGACTGACAGAGTCCCGGCTTGGGAGTTCCCACCCCAGCATGTGCCGTGGGACTTTGGGGGAAGCCCACAGCCTTCGCACCTGTTTGCATGTCTGTGAGGCTCTGGCGCACAGGGCTGCTGAGGCATCACCTGACAAGAAACCCCACCGCAGCCCGGTCCACTGCACAGTGGTTCCCTTCCTCTGGCTTCAGATACTCATGAGCCCTACCTTCTCCAGCAACCTGTTATTTTCCTGCCCCTGTAAATCACCAAAATATCTTGGAAATAATCAACCAACCCTGTCTCTTGTACCTGGAGGGAGGCAATCCTATCACATGACTCAAATTTTAGTTTGCAGAATAAAAACAGCCTTTAAGAGGAGAGGCCCAGATCAAGGGCTGGCTCAGGGACCTCCCATGGTCCACACACACCTGAGGGAAGAGGGTACAATTTGACAGAAACAGCTGTCCTGCACCTCAAAGGCCCAATCATGTGGTCTAGAGGCAGCAACCAGAGAACCCAGGATACATTCAGCCCACTCTT
Organism: Tarsius wallacei; assembly: GCA_963574415.1. NCBI lineage: Eukaryota > Metazoa > Chordata > Mammalia > Primates > Tarsiidae > Tarsius > Tarsius wallacei. The sequence goes on along the minus strand of CAUYQG010168511.1, from coordinate 9,044 downwards.
GACAATACAGTATCAGCCTCCTCTTGATTTAAATTCAGATTAGTTGTCAGCATCTACAAATTACACACAAAATCTGATTTCTAGCTTCTTATGAAAAATGGAAAAGGTCTAGGAACACTGGACCCACATTTCCTCGCACTGGCCACAGTTGCCTTGAGTGAGGAAGAATGTCCCTTGAGCTGTGGCAGACACTCGAGTTCACCCCTGCCCCCACCACCCTGGTCTCTTGACACTGAAAAGGCCAATCAGAGCCATCCCTCCTCTTGGTACACCCAGCCTGGATCATGCATGTTACACATACGTTACTTGCCTGGCCCCAGAAAGCCCTTGGAGTTAATGGCCCTAGCTCCAGGTTAACAGGCATGTTCAGAAGGAGGCAGCCAGAGGAAACCACCTCTCCCTGCAGAGGAAGGGGATCCTGCCCAATGGCAGGCAGTAAGGGCTGAGGCTCCTCTCGGAAGATAGCCCCAACATGGCCCCAGGGCCTTGGGGACCAGAGATGCCCAGCCACAAGGCGTGGCAGAAGCAGGCAGGAAGGCAGACATGGCTGTGGCCCAAGGCTACAGGGCACTGGCAACTGAGGTTGTCTGTTTATTGTTGGTGAGGAAAATCCTCAAGAGTTAATACAGTGTGATCCTTTCCCAGAGATGTTTTGAGGGAATGGCAGCCCAGAGGCATCCCAGAGAGGAGTGCTTTGACCAAGAACTGCTGGACACATTCCCTGGGGAAAACATGGTTGTCCCTATATCTCCTCCTCTCCTTCAGCTATCCCAGTGAGGTGAGCAGCCATCAGTCCTCAGTGGGAATGAGTCACGGTCAGGGAGAGAACAGACAGCAGAGGAGACAGACTGGTAATGGCCACAAATGGGAATGTTCAGCCCCTCTCCCCAGGCCTGAGGTGGCAGAGGAAAGCCATACTTAGGGGTCAGAGGACAGTGTGTTAAAGAGCCAGGATTAGCACCTACTTGAAGCCTCCTGGGCTCATGGTCAGGAACCAGAACTGCAACCAGGCCTGCTCCCAGGGACCCTTGGGGGCTCAGCAATCGGGGGGATGAAGAGGGGCACCCACCTGCCCCAGCATGGCCTTTGCAGCCCTGGTCATGGAAAGCAGGCTCCCTGTGGGGTAAGGGGAGATGAGGGAAGCATATCCTAGAACTCTGAGGCAGAAAGGGAGGGATTTGCCCATCAGACTCATTTGTGTCTGACAGCACAGACTACTCAGTTACGAGCTCAGACTTAACTAGAGACACATAAACAGAGCTCCCGAGTGAGAAGAAACCGAGATTCAGGGGCACCTGCATTGGACAGGGCCTGCACTCAGAGCCAGGGCTGGGGCAGGAAGAAGCCAGTGTGCCAAACCCCACATGCTGGCCTGCTAGGGGAAGCAGAACCCTGGGGGCATGGGCAGAACCCTGACAGCTATGAACCCATGTGGATGCAGTACAGAGGAAAGAGGGACCAAGTCACTGCCCCACCATGGCAGGGGCTGGGTAGCAAGAACAGATGGACATGCTCAGCTGCAGTTCCTCCCTGGACCCTGAGACCCTAATTGCCCCTTGAGTCAGTCACGGCATCCAAGATCATCAGAATCATACTAGGAAGGGCTGAGTCACAGCTGCCTGGGGCTCAGAGAACAGGGAAGATAACTCTTTGGCCCAGACCACCAGGAAGACGCTGAGGAGGGAAAGGCCATCCCCCAGAGGCTCCTTCCCCTTAAGTTCTTTCCTCATGACTGATCTGAGGGAACAGGGTGCCCCCCCACCAGCAAAGCACGGGCAGGGGCTGACCTAGGAGGGGGAACTGTCCCCAGTTGGCTTCCCTAGAAGTTAGGTCTTGTCCCCAGGGGATTTGCTCTTGGTATCACGTTTGTTTCCCAGCAGTTTCAGCACCTTCATGGTCTTGAACTTGCCCTTCTTCTTGCCTTCGAGTTCAGCCTCCTTTTGGAACTCTGCAGCAAAGAAAAGGGAGCATTTAACAAAGTGGAGAAGGGGAGTCCATCCAAGGCAGGCCGGGATCATGACACAGGCTTGGGTGTGAGGTCAGCAGGGGCTCAGCCAAGCCCCTCCACCTTACATCTGGAACCTGGGACAAGTCACAGCACCCTTCCCAGCCTCCTCACTTCATCTAGAGACTGGGGACCACACCCTCCCCATCTGCTCCCCCACTGTTTGACAAAGATCAGGAGATAAATCTATGCAAGAGCCTCTGGGAACTCTGAAGCGTAGCATACATTGACCTTTAAAAGACCCAATGCACCAGCCGGGCATGGTGGCTCACTCCTATAATCGCAACACTTTGGGAGGCCGAGGTGGGAGAATCGCTTGAGCCCAGGAGTTCAAGACCAGCCTGGGCAACATAGTGAGACCTCATCCATACAAAAAATCAAAAACTTAGCCGGACATGGTGGTGCGAGCCCAGGAGGTTGATGCTGCTGTGAGCTATGAGTGAGCCGTGATCATCATGATCATGCCACTGCACCCTGGCCTGGGTGACAGAGTGAGACTCCAACTAAGGAAAAAAAAAGGACTCGATGCACCGAGACTGCTGCTCACACACAAATGCTAACTGTCAGAGCTGGAGAACTCTCAGAAATCTTCTGTCCAAGCCCCTAATTTTATAGACAAGGAAAATGTGGGCCTTTGAAATGGACTAACTACCTGAGTGGAATCAGACTTAACCACAAGGCCATAAAGTGAGTCACTGGTGGAACCAAGATCAAAGTCAGATCCCTTAACTCACAAACCAGTGCTCTTTTTTAACTGTACCAGGCACCACCCAATCCCTAGGAGGCATCCTGTTTAGGTCCAGGGACCCGCCAAAACCAGCTGCAGAGCTCAGGGAAGAATACACAGCTTAAGGCAAACCCACCCTGGGAACAAGCACCCCATAGACCTCAGTCCTCCTCCTTGTGGGCATCAGGGCATCCCATGGCCACCCTCCAAGCCTGGGCCCAGCCTTCCTGGCTGTAGGCTGGCCTCCCTTGCCTCACACAGCATTCCCAGCACAATAGTGTCCCAGAGGCTCAGGAGACTCTAGCCCTCCCTTCAACCACCCCCTTCCCTTCATCCCCCAAGTTGGAGTTCAAGTGGGCCAGAACCCCTAGGCATCAGGCTCAAACCCAGGAAGGACCTTACCTTTTCTCTTGATCATGGCTTCCAACATCTTGTCCTCCTCTTCCTCCCTGACATGAGAAAGAGAAGCTGAGTATGCCACAGGAAGAAAGAGCAAATGGTCTCCAAGTCCTTCCCAGCCTCCGTCCACACAGGGCTGAGCAAGGTGTGCTGGGATCTCTAGCAGGAGGGCAGGGCTGGCCTGGCCCTGGGGTGTGAGACTGTGTCTTGGGCTCTGCCAGGGCTGCCCCACCCATGGGGTCCTAGGCACAACCTGCTGTGGGCCCCTCACCCAGGAGCCCCCACCCCCAGCCACATCACCTCTGCCGGTCCTCGTCCAGGCAGTTGATGATGGCATTGCGCTGCTCGATGAGGGTCACAAGCTCCTGCATCAGCACCTTCTCCCGGCCCCGGTCCTCCTCTGTCCAGTCCTTTTCTGCCCAGGGAGAAAAGCTGAGGGTATGAGTGACAGGAAAACCCTCCTCCTCCCCAGGTCACCAGGAGCCACTGCCACTGCCTAAGTGCTACGGGTGGGCTGCAGGTCAGCCCTGTGCTAGGTCCCGAGGACACAGAAAGGAAGCGCCAGATGGGTGGGGCTCACAAGTCCATGGGGAAAGGAAGGTTGTGCCAGAAGAGACCAAGAAGACTAGGCTGCCTACCAAAAACCCTGCAAGGGGCCCTGGCATGGCCAGCACAGCACAGGATCGGCTCCAGAACAGGCAGGCTAGCCACTGCCAAGGTTTCCTGCTCACGTTCGTTCACCCACTCAACGAGTGTTCGCTGGGTGGCTTCTTGCTAGAGGCAGGATGTGGTGGACCAGAGTGAGGAAGGGGTGAGAGATAACAGGGAACCCCAGGGTCCCCATGCAGGAGAAGCAATGTGACCCAAGTGGCATATCAGGACATCGTCCAAGGCCATGGAGAGGGTAGACTGGAGGGAATGCTGGAGGCAGAGAGCCCAGCAGCAGTTTTCCCTGATATTGTGCACACCTGCCACCTGTCCAGCCTCCTCTCCCCTCGAGGCCCCAGACATCTCACAGCACCATCCTCAGAGACCCACCTGAGCCTCAGTGTTCCCGTCCTCCCAGTCTGCAGGCTCTGGGGATGGGCGCCCACACTTGGCCTTCCCTCCACACCGTTTCCTGCCACAGACCTCCCCAACTTGAAACAAATCTCCTGAGGCCCCTTCTCTCCTATTCTGCCCTATTCTCCTATGGCCTCACCTGACCAAAGTTCAGGAGCAGGTGGCCCAGACTAGTTCTGGGGACAGACCAGGGCCTGATTCATCACCCAAGTTCAAATCTCAGTCTGCCCCTTCCCAAGTCTGGGACCTGAGTAAGTTATGTCCCCAGTCTACACATGGGGAAACAGAAGCTCAGAGAAGTTAAATCTTTGACGAGCATCACACAGCAAAATTAGAGTCAGTATTTGAACCTGGGCAGCCGGACACCCCCAAGCAATGGCCCTTGTGGTATACTGTAGGGGTCCCCAATGCCTAGGCCATGGACCTGTAGCAGTCCACGGTCTGGTAGGGACGCAGGCCACACAGCAGGAGGTGAGCAGCAAGCCAGCAAAGCTTCATCTGTATTTACAGCTGTTCCCCATTGCTTGCATTACTGCCTGAGCTTCACCTTCTGCCAGATCGGAGGAGGCGTTAGACTCTGATAGGTGCATGAACCCTACCGTGAACTGCGCATGTAAGGGGTATAGGCTGCATGCTCCTCATGAGAATCTAATGCTCTGAGGTGGCGCTGAGGCAGTGACATTGCACTGGAGCACGGCTGTAAATACAGATTAACATTAACAGTGAGGTTTGACGGCACAGAGACCATAATAAATTGCTTGCAGACTCTAACAAAACCCTACCAGTGAGTGGCAAGTGAGTTGATGTACTTCCACTGTACAGCTGCATCTGGTGACAGGCTTTAAGTCAGAATCCAACACTTAACTGAGTCCCCACGTGGCCCATCCATTATTTTATTTACCACTCTACTCTGTCCATGCCTCTTTTTTCACGGTGAGTTATAAAACTATTTCATTATATATTACAATGTAATAATAATAGAAATAAGTGCACAATGAATGTCATGTGCTTGAATCATCCCAAAAACATTCCCCACCCCCTGTCTGCGGAAACATTGTCTTCCATGAAACTGGTCCCTGATGCCAGAAAGGCTGAGGACTGCTGGTGTACTGGACTCGGGCCTCATAAACCTGCCTCATCCTCCAAAACAATACCTGGGACAGGCTGACAAGTCCAGGATGTGCTGCCACCACACAGGGGGCTGGAGAGGCAACAGCAGGTTGACCCGGGAGGCCGAGGTACTGCACCTATTCCAGGCACAGGGTGTTGCTGCGGCTCCCTCTGAGTGGTGGCCACACCCCAGCCTCCTGGAGATTTGGGAGTGACTCACTGATGGTAGCAAAGCCTGGGGCATTCTATGGCATCCTCAGGGACACTCCAGTCTCCCAAGTTCCCCAGTCAGTGGAGAGTTCCCTGCCACTGTCCCAGCTGGACTGTGTGTACAAGGACAGGCCCAGGTCAGAGACACAGACTGACACCTAGCCCCATCACCAATGGGCAAGTCCAATATTCCATCTATTAAGTGGGTGCAATGGCCCACTGCCCAGGGCTGGCACCATGTCTGAGCCATTAAGAAAGTGGTCAGAGCTGGGCTCGGTGGCTCAGCCTGTAATCCCACGTCTTGGGAGGCTGAGGTGAGTGGATTGCCTGAGCCCGCAGGTTCGAGACTCGCCTGGGCAACTTGATGAGACCTCATCTCTACAATAAATCAAAAAATTAGCCGGGCGTGGTAGTGCACGCCCGTAGTTCCAGCTACTTGAAAGGCTGAGGCAGAAGGATCGCCGGAACCCAGCAGGTCGAGGCTGCGGTGGCCGGGAGCGCACCGCACTCCAGTCTGGGCGATGGAGTGAGACTCCAACTCAAAAAAAAAAAAGAAAGTGGTCAGGAAGCTCTGGCTCCTAGCTCTGGACTCTCCACAGTCCTGGGGTTTCCCTGTCTGCTGCTGTGGTTCACTGCAAGTGCCACAGGGAATGTAAGAGGCCCTCCCTTAACAAAGCCCAAATCAGCCACATGATAACCATCCACCACCGGTGCCTCAGAGGGTGCAGGGAGTTTCCACATCCACTACCTCCTGGTTCCAAGAATACCTGACGAGGTAAGTACCTTCAATCCCATCTAACACTTGGAGCCATTGAGGCTCAGTGAGGCTAAGAAACCTGCCTAAGGTCACACAGCGAATTAGTGGCAGAACACAGGGCTCTCTGACCCCATGCTCAAATCAGGCCAGGCTGTTCATGGGCCTGGTGTTTACTGACAGCCTATCACCCCCCACCCCACGAATGTCTGCACCCCCACTGTCCTGTGGTTCCCTCTCCTGCCATGGCTCTAGCCTACTTACCACCTGCTACAATTTCTCCCGTCTCAAAGGTGACCCAGACAGCCCCTCCTCCTCTGGCCCTGTTTCCAGTCTGATGTATCCCCCGCTGGACCTCTATCCATCCACTCCCCAGCTTGGAGGGGAAGAACCAGGCCCACTCCTCGGTGTCACCAGGCCTTGGGGCAGGTGCCAGGGGAATGCGGGTGGCTAAGCTCACCTGGCTTGTTGAGAAGGCACCGGAGCTCATACTCGACATCAGCCTGGCGCTGCTCCAGGTTCTGCTGCTTGAAGCTAGGGAGTGGGAACAAGATAACAGTTCTGCCTGGGTCAGGCAGCCCTGCGCTGTGCTGTCAGTGATGACAGAGGTGGGAGGAGGGAGGAGGCAGAAGGGCGAAGGTTCTAGTTCTAATACCTACAGATTTCAGGAAGAAAACCAGGGGCCATGGCGGGGGACTCACACATAGATGAGCTCGGACTCCCGCCGCACCAGAAGGTGTTTCTCGTGGATGAGCTTGAACCAGTCCACCAGCATGTCGTCCTCACGGCCCTCTGGAAGCCAGATACCCTCTGAAGCCAGGGCTGGCAGCCATTCCTGGCTCCCCCAGGAATAGAGGCTCTGCCCCAGCCCCACCCACCAGGCCACCCAGAGCTCACGCACCATTCACACCACCACGCAGCTTCTCCTCCAGGAGGACCCCACGGTGTTCCAGGGCATCCAGCTGGCGCTCAATGGTGTCCATCTCTCCATGGATGTCCTCCTCGGGAATGTACTGGTCAGCCTGGACCTGTCCAACGGCACCCTGGTCACCTGAGGATGGCCAACCCCTCCACCTGCGTGCCCTCCCCTGGCTCAGCTACTGCCAGGAGCTTTGTCCATTTTTCCGGCCAGCATGGGACTCTGCAGGCTCCAGTGCCCAGGTCCTGCCCTCTGTGCCAGCAGGGTAAGAAGGCAGGGTCTCGGTGTGAGGGAGGGGTCAGTGTGGGGACAGCCACAAGCCCTGTATGCCACTGGTCCCAGCACCAACAGACACACCAGAGGGAGGCACAACTCCTGCCTTCTTGGACACGCCTCCCTTTCTCTGCCACTCCAGAAAGGATATCACAATGTCGGTGAGAATGACCATGTTACAGAGATAAACTTGGGAACACTCTAATCAGTTTAAGTAGTAGCATATCACATGAGTGCTTTGTACTTGAACTACTGTAACAAATTAAACACACCACTCACTGCTCTTGGCCGGGAGGGCTGATCTGCTCTAAATCCCTGGCTGCAAGTTAGACCTTCCAGCTGGGCCGCCAGGAGCCCTCTCTTGGGCCTCGAGGGCAGTTACCCAGACAGGGGCCTAAGTGTCCCATGGAAGCCTGTAGCAGCCAACGGGAGGGTGCAAGGCCCATGCCAACCAGGTCTCTGGGAGCTCCCAGTTGGTACCTTGCGTTTGATAAGTGGAAAGCCATGTCCTGGGGCAGGTGGCCTCACTGGTCTGGATCCTTTGGTGGCCTTCTTTGTGGTTGGGGATGCTACAGGTGACGGTTTTCGGTTAAAAGGATTCTCCTTGCAGGAAGACTAAAAGGAGGGAGACATGACAGACGATAAGTCAGAGAAGGGAGTAATCAAGACCCCAGCAGCCTGGTCACATGGGAATAGAAAAAGCAGGCCAGGACCCCAGGGCAGGAAGGCCAAGTCAAGGAGAGAGTCTCCCCAAATCCATCTCTGATGCACTCAGTCATTCAACAAATGTTTCTATTTCCAGAACACTTCCCATGCACCACTGGTACTTCTCTTTTTCTTTTTTTCTTTCTTTCTTTCAAAATCAATGACAGAGCTTCTTATGCATTCTTATTTAATTCTCACAGCCATCCTGCAAAGTGGTTATTGTAATGCCCATTTCACAGCTCTGTAAACTCAAGTTCAGAGAGGTTAAGCAATTTGCTCAAGGCCACATACTTCCCAAGGGCCCAAGCAGAAGTGAGAACGTATCAGTCTCAGGGCCCAGTCAGCCATCTAGCACTGAGGGGCCGTGGGACTGAGGGTGAGTCATTCAGGCCTCACTGCCACCATCCCAATAGGGACTCTGAGGCTCAGAGAGGTAAAGTTCCTCTCCCGGGGTCACCCAGCCAAGAAGTGCAAGAGCAGGGGTCCCCCTCCCTCTGGCCAACAGATGGAGAAGGATAGCTCCTTCCTTGGCTGAGAAAGACCCCCACCCTCTGCTGCCCAGCCCCCCACCTATACACCCAGAGCCCAGCCTCTGTGTCCTTCTATACCTCTATAAAGATTCCTGGCTGGGTGCGGTGGCTCAGCCTGTAATCCCAGCACTTTGGGAGGCTGAGGCGAGAGGACTGCCTGAGCCCAGGGGTTCAAGACCAGCCTGGGCAACAAGACCTCATCTCTACACTAAATCACAAAAAATAGCTGGGCGTGGTGGTGTGCATCTGTAGTTCCAGCTACTTGGAAGGCTGAGGCAGAAGGATCATCTGAGCCCAGCAGGCCGAGGCTGCGGCGGCCATGAGTGTGCCACTGCACTCCAGCCTAGGCT
>CAUYQG010168510.1:0-13537 GCA_963574415.1 Tarsius wallacei | reverse complement strand
AACTTATATTTATTAGGTGTTGAGTATTGGAAAATAATGAGCTTATGTTGAAGAATAAATCAAAAATCAAAAGAACTCTGAGATCTGAGAAGCAATCTAAGAATTAGTAGAAATAAAACAATCAAAAGGAAAAAATAATGTTTATGATCAAGTGGTGTTTGTTTCCCTTCTTTTAGCCTAAAAATTACCGATTGTTAGCATACAATTTATTAACATGATTAAGTGAGATGGAAACACTAATTGATATGTAACCCTTTAATAGCAAAAAGAATGAAAAAATGAACTGATTTAAATAATGCCGGAAATATTTTATCCCTAAAGAGGGACTTTTCTCTTAAACTTGAAGTTAAATTACGTATGTACAGTTCTATCAGTTAAATAATATTTTACCATGCTATGAACACTTCTGGGTTTTTTGGACAGTTTTGGTTGGCATCATACAGATCTGCTTTTATGAAGCACAAGACTTATGAAGTTGTGGGGTACCTGAAGCAGAACTGCTCCCAATGGAGTAAGTTACATTAATAGCTCAGAGATTTATTATGAAGAAAATATATGTAACATCTCATTAAAATTTTTTATATTGGTTATATGCTGAAATTATACTATTCTGGATATATTTAGATAAATAACATAGTTGAAAACTAGTTGTATCTGTTTTCTTTTTACATCTTTAATACAGCTACTAGAAAATTTGAAACTTAAAATCTCTGTGGCTTCCATAAGATTTCTACTGGAAAACACTGGTCTAGGAGGTATCCTTTTCCCAGAATATGACAGCTCAAACTATCTTCCTTCAAACAAGTCCTCCAGAATTGAACACACCACAAATTAGATAGAGTTGAGCAAAAAAATTCAGATGTAATATTAGAAAAAGAAATGATTTTATTTGTATATGTATTCTCCTGAAAATAATAGTAATTACACATTAATAATAAAGAGCTTAGAGATTCATAAATATTATTTACCTTTCCCAACAACCTTATGAATTACTAAGCCATTATTTTATCCATTCTACAGATGAGAAAAAATGGGGCTTAAAAGGGTTAAGAAATTTTCCCATAGGCACATGGCTGTAGTTAACCAGTGAAAGTATAATGGTTCCATGCTGTTTTCCAAGAAGCCAAAGTATACATCAATGTATTCATTCTGCAATATTTCCTGAGAGGCACTCTAGGTAAGTCAAAGTTTTAAGTTCTAGAAGGACCTAACAAATGTATAAGACATAGTGCCTGTGTTCAAGAAGTCTAGAATTGAGACAATTAAGAACACTATGTATGACTGTAGGTGAACTTTCAGAATGGCTTTGATTAGAGTCTCTGGGGTTTTGACTTCTCCCTACCTAGTATATCATAGAGAATGTGGAAAGGGCAGAACATTGTGAGAAAAAGACAATGGAAGTGATGGATGCTGGAGCCCTGTGGCTGGTAAACAAGAAGCTCATACCAGGGCTCATCTGTGTATTTCACCACAACCATGCCATGGTGGATGGATGGCTAACTATGAACAGCGAATCCTCAGCCAGACTTTTACTGATGAGACCCACATTATATCCTTATATATTTTTTGCTTTCTCATTCTTGAAATATTCCCAGTTTTGCATGAGAGCTTTTTTACCAGCTGTGTTACTGATGTCTGTCCTTTTCTATTATTGCCCTTTATTTTATTTTTTACTAACTGTGTTAAAACACTGGGGAAATTAAAAGCAAACATCCAGCAGCAATCCACATGATGGAGAGAGGTAAATGCCCATGCAGCTCTGTTCCTCAATAATTTAATAAGAACAAACTCCTTGGAGGGCCATGTTCATTATTTCACTATAAATTCAATAGATGGTAGATGGTTAGTGGAGACCAAACACAGTGGGTTCTATTGGTCCACGGGGAATATTAAAGCCCCAAAGGTACAAATTTGTCCAGAAATCTTTCTATCCAGGCAAAGAAGCCTCCAGCCCTGACCACAAATATTCCTGGTGCTGAAAGTCGCTTATGAGACCTTAGAGATCTCCCCAGCTTTCCTCACAAAGGGAAAAGAGAGAGCTGAGTGACTCCATAACTTTTCAGATCTTAGGGGAACATCTTCCTCTCACTCTGTCAGTGTTGATTCATGCTTTGTATTTTAAAAATTACAAACTAGTATAATAAAATTTAAAACTATTTGGCAAACAGGAAAATTAAAGGAATAAACTGGAATGCTCCTTGCCCCAAATAATAACCATTTTATGTCAATGCATAATTTTAAACTTTAGCATTTCACATACATTTAATAGTATTTAACACACCTTTCACTTGTAGATGTGCAAGAAGTCTTTACACAGGATATTGCTGTGGTTGAATTATGTGACATGCACTTACTTACCAGTTGTTGACATTCACATTGCTTCTAAATTTGCTTACAATACTGTGAGGTTAATTCTCTGAGATAGTTCATGGAATATGGGTTATTGGGCTTTAGAAACCCATCATCAAATTGTTAGACTGGTGATACCGAGCAGCAGGGCACACTTGTGGTGCCATGTCAGCATTAGCACTGGTGTCTAATCTTGCATTAATATAGATTTCTTTGACTACTAAGAAGCTTGAACATATTACTATGTGTAATTTTTTGCCTTTCTGTTACTTATTTTGGGATTTGATTGTTTATGACCTTTGCCCTTTTCTATATTGGGGATTTCTCAAAATTGGCATCTTTTCTCTATATAGAATAAGATCATTCTTTGTGTGTAGTATTTATTGCAACTATTATACCTAAACGATCACTTGTAAGTTTAGTTGATTTTTTACCCCCAAAAGTTTTACATATTTATGTAGGTCAGACACTTATTTTATTCCATTCTATTCTGAGTTTATTTTAGAAAGTTATTGCCCATTCAGATATGTGGTTCATATGTAATTCTGTTTTAACCCAGAATTAAATAGTACATATTTAAACGTGTACTATTTTAATACATCTAGAGCCCATTTTGGTCTTAGCTGAAAATTATGACACTACTAATTTCCTTTTTCTTTTTTTTTTAGTGAGAAAGCAGGATTTATTGAGAGGACAGAGAAGCTCCCACGGTGGGAGGGGACCGGAAGGAGTTGCCCGGAAACTACTAATTTCTTTATAAGGCCAAACATATAATAAATTTGTTCTTTAAGATAATACCAATGAACAATTCACAATTGCAAATAGGTGGAATCAACCTAAATGTCCATCAACCTATCACTGGATAATGAAAATGTGGTATATATACTCTATGGGATACTATTTAGCTATTAAAAATGAAATAATGTCTTTTGTAGCGACTTGAATGGAATTGAATATCATCCTAAGGAACAGAAAACCAAACACCACATCTTCTCACTTATAAGTGACTGCCAAACTAAGTATCTATAAAGACATAGAGAATGGTATAATGTACCCTGGATTTTCAGAAGAAGGATGGGAGGAAGGGGTAGAGGGATTAAAATCACCTATTGAGTACAATGTGCACAGGAGTAGATGGTGGGTATACATAAAACCCAGACCCCAAACTATTTGCATCCCAAAAAGGTATTGAAACGAACAAACAAAAAACTTTATGCCAACAGTCCTTATTTCCAGCTCTTCAAATAAGCAACAGAGTTCACGTGTGAATGATGAATAGAAGTGACCTTTTCACTGAGGTTTCGCTACTTCTTTCTTGATATAGGAACACATTATCATAGGTGAAATTAATTTTCACCCAAATAGCATGTGTAAATTCTGGTATGAAGTATAGGTACTAAAAATAGCTGAATGTTAGGTTAGCCTTAAACAAAATTGTATAGCTGTGATAATTATCTTATGCTATCTTAACTTACACTGCCCATCGCTCTTCTCTCTAATAATAACAGATCCAATAGCAGATAACCAGCTTTCTTTTTCTTTTTTTGATGTCATTCTTTCAAATTCTGCTCTGTGTCAAAGTTTGGCACTATCCTTGGTGAATGTATAACTCAGAAGGTATTTGAGTGTGCTAAAAGGTTAAACTAGATAGGCTATGAGAACAACTGGCATAAATAAGGACTGTCTTGGAAAAACAGAATAAATGGTGACTCTCACTATAAACCATTTAATCCTTTATATAATAAAATCTATTGTTTTTTTCCCAGAAGTATTTTCATGTAAAATCTTACTTCCAATTGTGGAATAAAAGACATTTTCTAAAATAAAATCACTTGGGGAATGGCAGAGACATTTTGATTAAAACAAAGGAACCATCTTTCATTCTGAAAGCAGATCAAAAGCATAATAATCTTCTCAGCTAAGTCTCAAGAAAAGTTGAACTGAGATTTTCCCCTGTCTATTTCTAGTCTTGAAACTCTTTACCCTTGGTATTTGGTATGTAGTTTTGTGAACATTAAACAAAATTTGGGATTAGGAACTTGGTTTTATATCTTGTCTGCATTATTTATAAGCTTCTGGATAAGCCATTCAAGTTTTCTCTCCTATCTACCAATGGTAATTTCTAAATATCAAATTAAAAAGTGTGCTAAGGTCATTTCTTGGAGCAAAAATTGGAGAATTTTCCTAACTAAGCCATCTTTAGAGACATTTATGAATTGCTCAATGTCGTGAAATACTACAAACAAATTAGTGAATTTATTATTTCAACAATACAGACTTTGCAGAATCTTTACATTGAACCAAACTTGTATTGAATTTTCCTAAGCAGAGAAATCAGCTACCTTCTGACATGCACATTAGAAAATTGAGTCTATTGTATCAGCTGAGAGAAGAAAGGAAGTCGAAAGATATACTATTTACATAAGTGGCACTAAAGTACAAATACCTACAATTAGAATTCTGATACATATCAACTTCAATATTCTCCATTATTTTCTAGTTTGGACCAACTTTCTAGTAAGTCCAGAATCTGATGTTTAAAGCATCTTGTGGTTGATTGATATAAAGTCTGCAAAGTTACTTACCTTATAGAGTAGCTTCTCCAAAACTGATCATCTGAATTTGATGATTAAGTACCTATTGTTCAGGGAAAAATCTTATGGAATTAAAGTAGTAAATGTAATTGTTCAGCATTTCTTTTCATCTAGTAAGTGTGGGCAACTAAGAGGCACAGATCAAATCTTATATTCTATATTCCAAACTTCTGTGTTCTGAAGTGAAGAAAAGAGGAGAGAAGAGAGTATTGTCAAAGAGTGGCTGTGGACTCAAAGAATAAAAAAGTACAGTGGCTGACTTGGGTATGGAATTACATCTTGTTGGCATAAGGGTAACAGTCTTTAAAATTAATAAGGATAGATGAATAGTTTAAAGACCTGAAAACAGATCAGCCTGAGTCTTCAAATGCTTAATGATGATGGTGCAAGGGAAATTGACAGCAGCTACATTATGTAACTGCTAAAAACAAAGAGATCCAATGACTTAAGTAACAGAACCTACATCATGGTGGTAGACCAGTACTCCCATTTGGAAGAAAAATTGATATCAGAATATCTGTCCCTGGGGATCTTTGTCCCTAGCCTACAATTACATAGTTTATATCAGTGTGACAGGCTCCTTTACTTTACTTTTTTTTCAATTCAGAAAAAATGAAACCTTTCCATTTACAAAGAATTATACTAACTAAACCCCCAGATGAATCAGGTTGGGGTGATTGAAATGCAAATTAAGTTAATTACCTTTTTTTTTTTTTTTTACTTTGTTCAAGGCATTGTTTTGGAAGTTTCTTTCCTTTTTTACAAATTTAGTTCTTGGGCATCATTTTCTTCAAAGTTTAAAGAAAAACCCTGAGCTGGAGCAGGAACTCTCTCAGGGACCTGCGGGCCACCTAACCATGGAAATAAAGGAAAATCCTGGGCTCCTTCAAGGGAAGTTCCAGGCATCTAGCTAGCTCAGAGAAGTAAGCAACTTGATAATCAAGAAGGTAATGGTAGACTAAAACAATAGCCAAAGAACTTAAAAGTCAAGAGATGTTGGTTTCCCCTATTGAAAGCAAATATAGCATCATAACATATCCGCAAGTTATTTTCAGAAATGTAGCCCGCACCAAGCAGATCTGCGGTCATGTAGATCTCAGATAGAGGGGAACTGAGACTAAACTCTGACCATCATTCTTTGTTCTAAAAGTCTATACGATGGATCTGGAGGAAGTCACACCCACAAGCCAGAGGTAACATTATTTTCTGTTGACCTCAAATTTTAAAATAAAGCTTCGCTTCCTTAACCAATCTCAAGTCAGAAAATCTTTGAATCTACCTATGACTTGTAAGACTTTGCTTTAATATATTTCGCTCTTTTAGGCCCCAAACCAATGTGCAACCTCCATTTTGCCTATGACTTCTGCTTTCCTGAAATTTACCCCTACCTTTAAAAACTCTTATGTACAAGCCACTGAGGAAGTTAGGATTTAAGCATTAGCTGCCTGGTCCTCCTTGCTTGGTGCCCTGAAAAAAAAAGCCTTCCTTTCTACCACTGCACAACCTCAGTGTGGATATCTGGTCTTACTGCACTGGGACAAGCAGACTCCAGATCAGTAACAGTCTACTCTTTCTAAGAAAGCACTGTCTTGCTAAAGATAGTACATTTTAAGCCCCATCGGATCACTTAAGTATTGTTGATAGATAATCGTCCTTTCTTATAACTTGTAATACATTCTGAAAAAACTTTTAGCATTGCAAAGCATTTAAAATATGTAGTGAAATGAGTAAAATAAATAAGAAAATCGATCTTTGAGTTACTTTAAGAGCAATAAGATCCCCTTCCCTGTATTATTTCAATATTCTCACAAGTGCTTGCACTCTACTCATGGAAAAAAAAGTCTTTGCCCATGTATCTACCCCTGCATTATCTTGGCTCCTTATCATGCAATTCACATTTACCTCACCTTGATGTTTAAATGAGTGGGAGTTGAAATTCAGGTTTTCTGAGCCTGAAGCTTATGCAGTTTGGGGAGTCTTCTTTAAGAAAAATACTACAAATTATGATTACATAGTTAGGTACAACAACAAATATTCTCTTAAGATGAAAAAAAATCCCAACAAATTACAAATTTGAAAGATGCAAATACCATAAAGAACTCCAGGAAAGCACTAACATAATCTTGTAACCATTTAACTGCTTGACACACCAAGAGACAACTTTACAGGATCATATAATATTTTTATTTTCCTTCTTGATGTGTTATGTGATGTTTTGCCAGAGTTAGTCTGGAAAGAAAACCACATTATGTAAGGAGAATTAATAATAACAGTAATAATAATAATAATAATAATAATAATAATAATAGTAGTAGTAGTAGTAGTAGTAATAATAATAATAATAAAACCTTCTCACCAGTCCCCTTAGTTAGGAATTTGACAAGGTAAAGAAAAAAGTTCAGAGCTTAGTCCCCATGAGAAAACTGCTATTAGATTATTTTTATATATGACCTACCTCAGCCTGAGTTTCTCAGAAAAGTCAACCTTGAAAATATGCACAACTGGGAAAATGAAGTGAGTGACAACAGTCTGAAAAATGTGAGCTTTGCAAAGTCTAGCAGGCCCCAAGAGACATGAGTCCCACTCCTAACTTCCACACAAACACACAATGCCTGGGGTTAATTGTTTAAAGGCATTTTATTATTGTTTTTATTTCCTTCCCTGCAGTTTCCAGACTAGCTAATAAATTACTTAAAATATGAACACAAGTTTCACGATGTGACCCTCATCCATTATCTTCATGTTCCTGGATTTATGATATAAAGAACAATGAGTAGCTAATCAATAGCTTATGTCAATTTAAGAACGTCCCCTTCTTTTTTCCTTTAAAAGCTTCTGTTAGTTGAAGCATGTATTCAGAACAACTTGAATCCCTGTCTCCCAAATTGCAGTCCTCATGCTTGGTCCAAAGAAACTCTCTACTTATTTTAATTTTGTCTCAGTTTCTTCCTTTAGGTCAACATAATCATCATCACTATCTATCTTTAAGACTTTTTCATCATCCAAAACAAAACCTCTGTGTTCGTTAAACTCTAATTCTCTATTTCCCCTCTTCCTGGTCCCTGGTAACCTCTATTCTACCTTCTGTCTCTATGGATGTGCCTACTCTAGGTACGTCATATGAGTGGAATAATACAATATTTGTCTTTATGCTTATTTCACTTAGTATAGTGTTTCAAGATTCATCCATGTTGTGGCATGTAATGGAACTTCAGCCTTCTTATAAGCTGAATAATATCACACTGCTAGTATATACCATATTTTGCTTATTCATCTATCTGTTGATGGACACAACCTTTGGGCTATTGTGAATAATACTGCTAATGAACATTGGTCTACAAGTGTGTGTTTGAGTTAATGATTTCTATTCTTTTGAACTTAAAAAATAATTTTGATGTTCTTTTGAATGATATCTTCAATAAGTTAGGATATATTTGTGATGTAAGCCACTGGGATTCTTGGGTGGAATAAAGGACTTATGACCTTCTTTCAGGGGAGTAGTTCAGAGAATTCTTGTATGGACAGCTCTCAGGAGAGAAAGGCAGGAAAATGTCAGAAAATGACCTTGCTGCCTCCACAGTTTCCTAAATTTTCTTTAACTTAAAATAGCTAGCATGCCAAGAAACTACATAAAACTCTAACCCATGATAGAAGTGACTCTCTTCAGAGCACATGAAAAACCTCCTAAGATGTCTTTCTGCTTTAATGTTTTTCCCTAAAGTCCATTATTTATAAAGAGCTAGAGGAACAATTTTAGCTTATTAGTCATGATCTGTCTTTCCTTAAAATCACTCAATAGTTTTTCTTCACAATAAATAAAGTTCCAACTTCTATATCAAAGATCATAAGGCCCTCCCTGATCTGGTCCGTGCCCAAGTTTTCAGACTCATCTTCTACTCATCCTTCACTTTTGTATCAGCAGCACTGTCCAACCTTCTGAACCCACCCTTCCCATGCCAAGTCATTGGATCTGCTGTTCTTCCCATCTGGAAGATGTATACCTGGATTTGCCCATGCCTTTCTCCATTTTTGCTCAAATATAGACTCAGAAATCTTCTTGAACACCATAGCTAAAGTAACCCTCCACCCATCTCCACTATCCCATTGTGCTTGTATTTCTTGTATTTTTGTATATACCACATAATATTATGAGTTATATTTTAACTATTTTATTGAAGAATACTGGACATACAAAAAAGAATTAACTGTACAAAATGTTTTAACTTGATCAATTTTCTCAAGCTGAACATGGAGCATAAAATAAGCATGCATATCAAGAAACAGAAAACCATTAGCGCCTTCAGAAATCTGCCTGCACATCCTTCCAGCCACCAACCCTCCAAAAGCATAGGTTAGTTTTGCAGAGTCTACACTTCATCTACATGTACTCTTTTGTGGCTTACTTCATTAGTTCAATATTACGTTTCTGAGATTAACCCATGTTGTTGCAAGTAGTATTAGAATATCTATTCTTATTGTATGAATATGTCACAATGTTTTATCTACTTCATCATCAGTGGGTTTTCGGTAGCATCCATATTTTATGTTACCATATATCTTTGGGTGAACATTATGCATGCATGTTATCTTAGTCCATTTGTGTTAATATAACAGAATACCCGAGGCTGCGTTATGTATAAAGAAAATAGATTTGCTTAGCTCAAAGTTCTGCAGACTAAGAAGTATGAGAAACATGGTGCCACCATCTGCTTGGCCATGTGCTAGGTTAAAACATGGTGGAGAAGGTCAAAGGGGGAGCTGACACCAGTGAAGAGAGAGGCAAAACCTGGGATACAACCTGGTTTTATGACAATCTACTCTTGCAGGAACTAATTCGTTCTCTCCAGAACTAAGCCAGTCTTGCCAGAGTGAGGACTCATTACTATAAGGATGGCACCAAGTCATTCATAAAGGATCCACCCCATAGCCCTAATATCTCCCACTAAGCCCCATCTTCCAACATTGGCCACCTCCTAACATTGCCAAATTTGGATCAAATTTCAATCTGAGTTTTAGTGTGGATGAGCAGACAATATCCAAACCATAACACATATCTATTAAAATTCTGCCCAAGGCTGTACTTGCTGGGGCACAGGCTATGGATATGTTCAATTTTAGTCACTGCTACCACACACAACATGGCAGGAATATAAATATTTTGTTGTTTACTTGCTTATTTTCTTTTTTCCTTGCTGAAATGCAAATTTCTTGAGTCAGGTGCTTTATTTGCCTTGCTGCTCATAGCTATAAAGAATAAAACAAATACATGAATGAATGAATGAATGAGTGAAGCTATATCTGAAAGTTATACTGTTCTAGATATCACATTTCTTGAAATCCCCACCTAGTCCACTAATTACAAGTGTTACACTTCAGAACTTTTTTTTACTTCCCTGTTGCCCACTGATCTTACCTGTAGATTGGAACTTGTAACAAGTGCTTCATCTGTTAAGAGTTTGTTAAATGTTGCTAAACCTGGGACACCATATAAATTGTTAAATTTTAGACAGGGATTGACCAATATGATTATGATTATGACCACAGTCATTTCACATGGTGAGTTACAGATTTAATAAAGCAATCCCTTTAATCACTAAGTGAATTCTTTATAAAATCAGATGGGATGCTAGACATGATTTGCCACATGATTTCCATCCTCAATTTCTGGATCAATGAGAAGCATGGATATAAATTATGAACTAACCCCATTACCTGGCTGGCATACGTTTAACCTTGCTGTCCTCATGACATATTTAAAGAGCATTTTATTATCTGCTCAACCCATACCTCTAATGTTTCTCCAATATTTGATAACTCCTTCAGACATACAATGTTCAATTCATTTGCTAGAGCGGCTCACAGAATACAAGCTAACACTTACATTTAATAGTTTATTATAAAGGATGTTACAAAGGACACACCAAAAAAATAGCCAGAGGAAGAGACTACAGATGAAGAGACTACAGGGCAAGGTTTGGAAGGGTCCTGAGAACAGGAGCACCACAGCATGTGGGTGTCTTCTCTTTCACCCTCTGGCAAGCCTCCATAAGTTCAGCTGTGCAGTTCTCTTGGGTGTTTATGGTGACTTCATTGGATAGACAAGACTGAAGCATGGACAACCATGTAAAAGTATGATTGGACAAAAAGGGTATAATCTATTACTAGTAGATTGAGTCGGGAAACCCAGCAAGGCCTGTGTGTTTAGATTCCTCTTGGTCTTTCTGTGTAGTAATTCTTTCTTCATTGTATAGGGCAGGCCCTCTTTTGAAACAGAAGTTTTACAACCTATAATCAGGCATGTTAGGTCAGATAATTTTTTTATGGGCAGAGGTAGGGGAGTATTAGATTATTAGAGTATATTTTTAGTTTCTAAGGTCTGCCTTGGGGAGAAAAAGGATCAGGTGAAGGGAAGGAAGGAGAAGTTCAGAGAGAGAGATTATGCTTTTTTAGATCTGCTTCTGAGGCTTGAAGTCCCCCAGCATTATGACAAAAGTTATGGAAGTTATGAACCAAGAATCATGGATGAAAACCAATATATATAACCATAATATCTCACTCTCCCTTCCTGTTTAATTCTTCAATGAGAGCATGGCCACACAGGCCACAGAGTCTCCCATTTACATCTGCAAGTCAAAAGACATCCCCTGGCACTCTTTGAGAACACTTGAACCTGCCCAGTGCCTTCTTCAGAGCTCCAGTCACATCCTTGTTCCTCAAGCTGTAGATGAGAGGATTCAGCATGGGTGTAAGGATGGTGTAAAACACAGAGAGGACTTTGTCCTGGGCTGGTGTGTGGTAAGAATGTGGCAGCATGTAGGTGTACATGGCGGCCCCATAGAACAAGGTTACCACAGTCATATGAGATGAACAGGTGGCAAATGCCTTCTTTCTCCCCTCCACTGAACTCATGTGGTGGACTGTGGTCAGTATTCGAGCATAGGAAGCAATCACCACAGAGAAAGGAATCAGCAGCATCAAAACACAGCACACATACATCACTGTCTCATAGAGCGCTGTGTCTGCACATGCCAGCTTCAGGACGGCGGGTGCCTCACAGAAGAAATGGTTAATCTCCCGGGAATTGCAGAAGGGAAAGCTCATGGTGATGGGGGTTAGAAGGAAGCCATCCAAAGATCCCCCAAACCAGGAACCTGCGATGATCATCCAACAGACACGGCGGCTCATGAGGACAGGGTATCTCAGAGGGTTGCAAATGGCCACATAGCGGTCGTAGGCCATGAGGCCCAGTAGGAAGAATTCAGCTCCCACAAGGGTGAGGTAGAGGAAGTGTTGAGCTGTGCACCCCACAAAGGAAATGGTTCTTTGGCCCAGTAGGTAATCAACCAGCATCTTGGGCACAATGGTGGAGATGTACATCATGTCAATGAAGGAGAGGTGGCTGAGGAGGAAGTACATCGGGGTGTGGAGACGTAAATCTGTGTGGATCAGGAAGATCATGACCCCATTAGCCATCAATGCGGTGAAGAAGATGATAGAGATTATGGCAAAAAGAAGACCTGAGGTTTCCTTTCTGTTGAACAGCCCCATGAAGGTGAAGTCCATGGAGGATGTGTTGTACCTCTCCATTGATTCCATGACAGTGTTGATGTAACCTAGAATCTTCCAAATGAGATGACATTCCCAGGGAATTAAAATAGCAACATGCAAACTAATTGTTAAGCAGCAGACTTTAAAAAGTTGGAAGAATACATTTAAAAATAATATCCTTGGCACTAGTGATTAATCTGTTCCAGAATATTTTTAAATAAAATTGGTTAATATCAATAATTATTTAAATGCATTGGATAAAATGATGGCACCTGATGCTAGTGTACTACAATGACATACACACCACCACCTAAGGACATATATCGTCTCTATGGCATAGACATACCATGGTTTGGAGTGTATGTGTGTGTGTGTGTGTGTGTGTGTGTGTGTGTTTATACTACCTTAGATGCATTTATATTTGTATTATTATTAAATGCATTCTTGTCTGGTCAGTATCACCACCATTTTCAATACATATTTTGGTAGTGGCTATGAGTAGTCTCTGTCTGACATTTAGCTGCAAGTATGGGGACTCTACCACGTGGCCCATGAGTCAACATCACGGGAGTATAAAATAAAGCAGTGAAAGCTTATTTCATCTTAGTATGAAATAAAGTGAGCAATGAAAGCTACTCTTGCAAATTCAGACATAAAAATATCATCTAATACAAGAGGAATTTATTTTAGTATTTATTTTTGTTAATTTTCAGTTCTGGGATGATGAAGCATTAACACTGAGATTATGATTAGCATGAGCATTAGTAATCAGCATTAGCAATTAGGATAGAAAAAATAGCACAGGGACATACATATGGATCTGTAACCTAATTATTTATGAAAATTGGAATTTTATCATAGTGCTTAGTAATTAAGAAAAACTGAATGTCAATGTTTTATATAATTTCAGCTTACAATAAAGAAAAAAAATCCCCCAAATCTTTATGAAAGCAAAAAATGATTTTTCATGTGTTTTATGATTAAACATGTACCAGATGAAGCATTTTACCTCACCTGGTTGGGAGTTAAATTGCTCATACTAGTCT
>CAUYQG010168509.1:0-33469 GCA_963574415.1 Tarsius wallacei | reverse complement strand
GCGGCCACTGCACTCCAGTCTGGGTGATAGAGTGAGACTCCAACTCAAAAAAAAAAAGAGCCTGAGGCAAAAATTTCCAGGAAGACAGGAAGGACTGCGGGGTAATGGTCCCCACTAAGGCATTTGTGTGAGGTGGGACCTGGGGAAAGGGCAGAATAGCTGCCCAGGCTGCTCAGACTGCAGGCCCAGATTGAGCAGGGGCCACGCATGTGCAAACCCTTCAGGGCCTGTGTGAGAGACACACTCAGCCTGTTCCTGGTTGAGTCTGTCTTAACCCAGCCCCGCTTGGGAGAGAAAAGGGCAGCAGGTGGCACAGTGCAGGGGAGAATGTAAAGACTGGGTAAGAAACTCCAGGCCCAGCCTCGCCAGGGCCTTCCAGTCAAACATCATTTTCTTGCCTTCCTTGGGATCAGCCTTCGTCCTCGCCCACCAACAAAGCCAAGGGTTTATATCTTACTGGCTGTGGGTCTCATTAATTTACTTTCTTATCTTTAAAATGAGGCACTCCTTCCTTGGGTTGTCTCATGGGCTGCCTAGGGGGGTAAAAGAGCCCAGGGCATGGTATTATTAATATTAATGCCCTTTCTGAGGCTACAAGTTCGCGCCTTACACAATCATTGGAGAAGAATCAAAGTCTTCCAGCCTGGCTGTCTCCGAAAGGCCTCTAGAGAAAAGCCAGCATGTGGGCCCTTCCTGATGCTCACACTTTGCTACACAGTGCCAGGTGCCCCTCACCTTCTCCGTACTCACATAAGGAAAAGCCATGTGGCCACTGGCCTCTGTCTGAGTTCAGGAGACACAAAATGGGAGAGACGAAGCAAAGGGAAAGGCCGGTCTCTTTCCTGTATCATGCTCATATCCTCCAGAATGTAAGGAGGAAGACCAGAGTTCTACATGTGGTAGCCCGAATCAGACATGCCCTATCTTGTGAAAAGCCAGTCAGAGCCAACGGGTCACTAACCTACCACAAATCATCTTCCCCGTTCAACACATGCATGTCAGGTTTCCCAAAGTGAAGCTCAGAGAACCTAGAAAAAAGTTTCATCTTGCAGTGGTCCTCATGTCCCAATCTGTAAGTCCATTGGGGAGAGAGATTATTGACTATTAATTTTTGTATCCCGAGTCTGGCAGTGTCTGGCACATAGTAACAGCACAATAAATTTCAGATGAATAAATGAATGTGCTTATACACACATAACTCTGCACAGATATAAGTATATATCTCACCTTCTTTGATCTCATTTCCCTAAGTAATATTGACAATTTTGACAGCTTTTGACAAACTGATGAACATCAAAGTCGATTTTCTCATCCGTAATGTGGACTAAAATATGCCTAATCTTAGGATTGACTTCAGAATTTATTCTCCTTCAGAATTTTAAACTAAGGATCTCACCCCATTAGTATATCACAAAATCAATTTAGTGAGCATATTTTAAAGAGGTAGAAAATAAAAGGATCCAGTAGAAAATATTACTGGAACTATCAGAGGTGATCATCCATTAGGAGTAAAAGTAGATCCTTGTTTTGTGAAGCTTTTGTTTGGATTATGTAGATGGGTATGTATCTCAATATACGCTGCAGTGAAAAAAGGCTTGAAAGTCACCATACCCTAGTGCAGTGTCACCATCAACTCTGAGAGGAGAGCGGGAGGAGGCACCATGCCTTGCTGTGCGGAGCCTGGCTGCACCCTGTTGGCAGAAGAGTTCTTCCCAGATCTGTGAGTGGCTACTACTATGTTGCAGTGCCTCTGGGATGTTTTTACTTTATCATGGTGCAAAGGTTTCATCTAAAAAACAAGCTCCTGAGTGAAAAGCTCAGACCCTTGCAAATCTGACATTTATTATTTGAAGGCAAAGAAACCACAATTAGGACTAAATTGGTCTATTCTCAGAGGATACATAAACACATACCCCAGAACTTTTTTTTAAAAATCGCAGGCAGAGCCTGTAGTTCCCATGTGAGAGTCTTGGATCCAACAGCCTATCCTGGGAGGAGAAAAGTAATTGCAGAATCATGAGCTCTTGGAGCAAGAAAGGATGTTAGAAGATACCGACCAGCCCCACACACAAGTCCCCTTTGCCAGATCAGAACTCCAAACTAGGGATTTTTGCTTCCTGCCAAGACAGCCCATTCTGCTCAAATCAGCTTTCATTGTGCAAATGTTTTATATGAATAATTTGTATATTTTGCATTTTATATTTTGTATTTTATCCAATACAAAACCCCCTGTCACTTTCAATTATTGATCCTAAAAGCCAAAAAGAAAAGAGTTCTGCTCTCATATAAAGTCCCTTAATACACTTAATCTGAAAGGAGTTATTGACTTAAAATTTTTTTTTAGTCAAGTGATGGTACAACCCTCTGAATTCCACCCTACTTGAATCCTCTTGAGGCACTTGATCATAATTCGAGTTCTCCTTTGGCCAGGCTTATTTTTATCATTGGCTGTGGTTTTATATGAAACAAAATTTGTCACAAAGCGGAAAGAGCTAAGTTTGTAAAGAAACCAAATACCCAGAGAGAGAAACTTGACCAGTGTTACCCACATCCAGCCTTAGTATCCCTCATGAAAAAACAAACTTCCAAGGTCTGAACAGAGAAAGCCTTTGAGAAGAGAACCTATCTCTCCAGTTGCAAAAGAGGAGCTGGTGACACAACCCCAAACCATGTGTGTCTTCCTACCCCACAGGGGCTCTGTGTTGACTTCTGCTGTGGAAACTCCCTCTGGTCTCCATACCCGTTCTGTTGCTCCACCATGATCCCCCCGTAAACATGCTCAAATCACTCTTGGTATATCTTGGAATTTGCAGAAAAGTCACTCCCACTACGCAGGAACAAAACAGGAAACAGACTTGAGGCATTGCTGTCAGCACCGTGTAGTCTTAGAGTCCTCAGGCCTGCCTGGGCCTCAGCTCTGGTTCTCTCCAACATGACACCATCTGCTCAAGCTCCTGCTTGAATCCTAATTGAGGAAAGCACTTCCTCAATGGCCCGAAAGATTCCACTGGACTCCACGGTCGCCCATTCTGTCCAGATTCGCTTCTCCTTCATCATTCACTAGTTGAGTCAACTCTGCAGTGATCCTCAGCTCCTTCTCCCACTGGCCAGCAGGATCTGGCTCTCATAACCCTAGTAACCGGGAAATACCCTGAGACACCCCTGTCCTGTAATCCTACAACCTTGTCGCTCCATGTCTAGCCCCCACAAAAAGTGGAAGGGTGCTTTCTCAAAGGGTCAAAAAGTCACCTGTCTGAGTCCCCACGCTGAGGGACCCCACCAGACACTCAATTGTTTCTCGAAATACAGATACGTCACCAAGCACCCTATGAATCATCTCCTCCTTCCTTTCTCAGAGAACATCCTCCATACATGTGTGTTTCTAGAAAATCCTCCACCATCATTCCCTCCTAACTCCACCGACCTAGCAGTCGTCAGACTACCCTGACCACTTGTTCTGAGACTCATATTTGGCCCCTGTGCTGTGCCCCAGAGTCTCAGACATTCTGATGGTGGCTAAGCCAGTCTGTCCTTGTCCTCACATGGGAGGTCTCCCTTCTGCCTTCCTGCAGTCCCCAGATCCAGAGAACCAGGTAGCAGAAGGTGCTCAAAATGCAGTCTAGTTATTCAACTGCAGACACAGAGCAAAGTGCACCCCTCCACTTCACACACCACACCCTGGACTTCCCAGAAGATGTTTTATATGCTTAGCATGCCATTTGATAAAGTTTTGGATTTAATCCTATCATTACAGGGTCAAAACTAAAGCCCAAGTAATTTTCCCAAAGAATTCAGCTTGTCATTGAAATGGCAAGGGCTAGGACACCCCAAACACCAACATGACCGCTTAACCTCCCCAAAGTACCAAATGGGGCAATTGGAAATGACAGATGCAGATTCTTTGCCCTTTTTCCTACTGATAGGTAGGGACAATCCCCTGGGCCCTTCAAAGGTAGTGGGCTTGTGGCTCTCTGACCAGCAGATTATGATGAAGGTTAAGCTGCATTTCAACGTGAGGTAACCTACAGCTATGTAATGTCCCTTTTGCTTGCTGGAATGCTTATCCTTAGAACCCTGAGCCACCATATAAAATGTCCAGCTACCCTGAGGCTGCAGGTTCTGGAGGCCATGTGCCCACTCCAGTCTTCAGGCCCAGCTGAGCCCAGGCATCTCACCATCCCACCTTCACCCTCGGCACCAGATGTATGAGTCTTGGACCATCCAGACACACTTGTTCATCCTCTGAACACCACTAAGTGACCTCAGGCAATTCCATAGGAGCAGAAGAATTGCCCAGCTGAGCACTGCCTGAATTCCTGACCCACAATGTCATGGGCTATTAAAAAAAAAAGACAATTGTTTTAAGACACTAGGTTTTGGAGTAATGTTGTACAGTAGTAAATAACTAAAACACTGAGTAACCTCCTACATTAGTTTGGTAGGGTTCTCCTAACAAAGTAGCACAAGTACTAGTGCATAGCTTGAAAAACAGAGACTTATTTTTTCACAATTCTGGAGGCTGGAATTCTAAGATCAAGGTCTGTAGGCCTCCCTCCTGAGGCCTCCCTCCTTGGCTTATAGAGGATCTTCTTCTTCCTATGCTCCCACATGGTCTTCCCTCTGGTTATGTTTGTGTCCTAAATCTTTCTTTTAGTAAACATGCAGTCAGACTGGGTCAGGGCCCACCCTAAAGATTTCATATTTGATTACCTCTGCAAAGCCCCTGTCTCCAAATAAGGTCACATTCTGAGGTACTGGGGCTCAGGACTTCAGCATGTGAATTTTGAGGGGACATAATTAAACCCATAACACTTTCTTGAATTGTTAGAGCAATTCTCACTGCTCTAACAGACACAACTCACAACATATTCTTGCCTAGATCATTCAATAATGATATGTATTCAACTGAAATTGAAATAATAACTTGTATACCTAGTTCTTAATTTGCCCCACATCTTTAAAATGAAAAAAAAAGAAATAATATAGAGGGACAGGAATGAAAATCAGTTATGACTATGTGAACCCTTTCCTTGGGTACAGTGGAAATACTAGTGCCCACCTACTGGGATGGTGAGAATAAGAAAAGCCCCAGGGTGTGATAAAAACTGGACAAAGAGGCTGGGGAAATAGGTCACCACTGCAACATGGGACCCCGGGGCCACTTTTGCAGAGTACAGGGTGGAGGACTGAGCCTGCCAGGAATTTCCAGGCACCAACACAAATGTCTCCCTTTTAGGCCTCGCTCCAGCAATCAGGACATTGGGTTAGGCATGAGTCCTACCTGCAAACAGGGACAAGTAGGACACACAGTGTTCCACTAAGAAGAACATGTTTCACTCAGAGGCCCTACCAGCTGTCATGAATGATGAGTGGCACATGGGCATGCTGACCTTCCTCCTTCAAAGTCTGGATCCAAGCCCCTGCCCCAGCCCCGTAGGTCACCTTCAAAGTACTCCCCTTGGGCCGCTGAGTGAAACATGTTCTCCTTAGTGGAACACTGTGTGTCCTACTTGTCCCTGTTTGCAGGTAGGACTCATGCCTAACCCAATGTCCTGATTACTGGAGCCAGGCCTAAAAGGGAGACAGGGGCTTTGCAGACAGCAGGCTTGGCAAGCAAAAGTCTGCGACCAGTTTACATAGAACAAGAAAACCACTGACAAGGATTCTCTTGATCCACTCATGGGACGTGGCTCTGGCCCAGACTGGACAGGTATCTGAGATAAGCCATGAGGGCTTCTTCAGCTGCCTACAGGGAAAGTACTTTTCCTTGGAATAGGAGTAAAGAGTGTTTGCCACAACAGAATGTAATCCCTCTTTTTTGGTAAAAGCTCTGCTTCCTCTGTAAGGCCACTGCACATCATCCTACCTCCTGACATGGTTGTTTTGACAAACAATCTTCCTCAGGTAACCCCTTTGCAACAAACCCCAAGGTCTGCTGGGCCTGTACCATCTTATCAAAAGAGGGGGACTTACTGGATCTGACCTCTGTCCATCTTCAAGGCCCAGGCCTCTGCCCCTCGGTCAGATGACCAATCCTGCCCTGGGGTGCCTAGAGACTCTTTGTGGTGGGGTCTGTCCTCACTCACTATTCTTGCTCCTGAATCCTTCTCATTCAAGGTAGGCAAAATCTTGGCTGCTGGTCCCTCCACTGTCTGAGGTCAATGTCACTGCAGCAATTTGTTAGGTACAGAATATCCTTTGGTGTAACTGGGGGAGTTTGGGTCATAATGTGTGCTTTATGACAGACAAGAGCCTGAGACACCAGCCAATGAACAAATACAAGGTCTAATAATTTTCATCCTAGAACTCATCCTAGAAAAAGTGCTGCATACCTCATTGCTGAATATCACTTTGGTCACCTTCAAAGTACTCCCCTTGAGAAGCCATGCATGACTCCAGTCTATCCATCAAAGCAAATTTAGAACACTTTTTCTGGAATGGCCAACAGAGCTGTTGTTGTATTACCCTTGATGTCTTCAATGTCATTATGTCTTCCTTTCAATATTTCCTTTATCTTTGGGTAGAGAAAAAAGTCTTTGGGGGCCAGATCAGATAAATAGGGAGGGTGTATACTGGTGAAAAACTCCCTCACAGGCAGTGCTATGTGAGCTGGTACATTGTTATGATGCAAGAGCTCCTTTGTGGCAATTTTTGCACATAATTTTCTCATGCCAAGATTTTCAGTTAAGATTTTCCTAACTATTTATATATATAAACTGATATATAAAATATAAATTTTTATTTGGTCTACCATAGTCAGCCAATGATTTTGATGCACAATTTGATAAATTTCTTCTTTTTGTCAGTTTTGCTCAATACTGGCCTTCCTGAACTTTCTTCATCCGTGACACTTTCTCTTCTCTCAGAAAAACATTTGATCCATTTGTACACTGCTGTTTTCTTCATGGCATTATCCCTATAAACTTGGACTAACATGCCCCTGATTTCACTTCTACTCTTGCCAAGTTTAACAAGAAATTTAATGTTTGTTTGTTGCTGTAATTCAAGCTCCGGCATTCTCATGATGGCACACAAAAATATGCAATAATAATGAACTCCACTCAGCAAGACACTGCCACACATCAACAGGAACACAGCTGTATGACACAGATATACCAAGGTTATGAAACCTTACTGAACTGTTTGTACAGTGCTGTCAATATAAGTGCACAGTGGTAAGCTGGCGAACTTAATTGTCAGAACTAGTACATACAACTCCCTCAAAGCTACTTTACTTACTGCATGAGATTATTTTCCTCCACTTCAGGCTCTCCCTGAAAAGCAGGAAGCCTTCCATGAAAAAGACTATTGAGTGCTCAGTTTACCAGTATTACCAGTGGTCATTAACCATGCCAACAACTCACGTCTGCAAATTGCTGTCTCTCTCTCTGCAAGGGATTTAAGCAGGACTGAACCTCTCTGTATCTTACAAAGGTCAAGCTGAGTGTGAGTGACCAGAGTGAGGAGAAGGAGGGATGTGGCCACATAGTCCAGTAGTCTTTCCCTAACCTCCGCCACCTGAGACCCATGTGTCACATGATTCTCACAGCTTCTGGGAAGCTATGGCTTATGGTCCTTCACTACAGAAGTCTGCCTGCCCCACAGACTTCCCTTCTGCCCAAAATATCCACAGTACCGACACGACTCAGCCTCAGCAAGATGCAGAGATGCAGGGCAAATGCAAGGATGTCTTTGTGATACGACCCTAATCTATCCATACATCACTTGTACCTGCTGTCAGTTTATCAAGAACCTAAGATTCACCCTTCATAGGCTGCCTGTAGAAACATAGGTGGGCCCATTAAATGTGCTTCTTTATTTAGCTGGCACAGTGATAAGCCTTGTCAGTAGAGGGCATTAGAGAAAGATTACAAGAGGAAGAGATTTCTTTCCTAGTTCCAACATCCCCCGGTGGCCAGGAGCTACTCCCTAGACCCCTACCTAGAATTTTAGGCCTCTAGTAAGATATCTTCTTGTGAACAGCATTCCCTGGTTACTAGAGAGCAAATTTCCAGCAAGTTTTGAAGGATGAATTTCCAGAAAGTTTTACCCACGCAACACCAGAGCATCTTATCTTCCATCCAGGTTAGATCTTTCTAACTGGACCTCAAACCAGAGATTAGTAGCCCTTTCATGGGCACTACATCTCAGCCCAAAGGGTGGTAGCTATTCCTTATATATCTGCTTTTTATGTATTCTTGAGGGTTCTCTACACTCCTAACTAGCCAATCCTTCAGGACTCCACTTCCCTGTTATAGCAAATAATTATTTATATTTAACTTTCCTATTCAAATTACTAAATAGTATCTGTCTCCTGATTACGTCCTAACTGATGAATTGCCTAAATGGCCCTCATTATTCCCATGAAAAGCAGCATGCATTTCCTACCCAAGGAGGAAGACCAAGCCAGTGAAGGAGGTGGAAGTCATACCATGCCAGGGATAACTAGGTAGAATCAAAGGTGACTGATGAAAATTCTGACACATGTGATCTGCTGCCTTCAAGTTCCTGGTGTGCAAGCTTGTGGACTTGGCCTTGTTCTTTTGGACTTGGAAGTCAGATAGAGGGAGCACCAAGCAGCAAAAGCAATGACGAAATGGATAGATTCCAAAGCAACATAAGTGAGGGCTAAGCATGGTGTCTCAGTGGAGTAATTCCAGCACTTTGAGAGGTTAAGGCAGGAGGATCACTTGAGGCCAGGAGTTTGAGATCAGCCTGGGCAACATAGCAAGACCTCATCTCTACAAATAATTAAAAAATTAGCCAGGCAAGATGGTATATGCCTGTAGTCCCAGCTACTCAGGAGGCTGAGATGGAGGATCACTCTAGCCCAAGAGTTTGAGACTTCAGTGAGCTATGATTGTGCCACTCCAGCCTGGGTGACAGAGTAAGATCTCATCTCTAAAGCAAATTAAATTAAATTAAAATTTAAAATAAAAATTAGATGTTTAAAAAACCATAAGTGTGGACCTCCTAAATCATGTTTGGACATGAAATGCACTGCTTCAGCCAGACCTGCATCTGCCCTAGCTCACACTCTGGAAAAGGGAGGAACAGAATGGACAATTACTTGGGCAGTGAGCAACTTTTCTTTAGTCAATGAAGATGATTTCTATTCTGAGAGAGATGAACATATAAAATATAGAGTAAGGTTTTGTAAAGATAAAACAATAAGAATCACTCATAAGCGGCCCCTGAACATTTACCATAATACTGTAAGAAGGGGACTGGCAGTAGTGGGATATTGCCAGAATTGGCGGCAGGCAGGCGGCGGGGGGAGACACAACATCAGTAAGGATATCTGATCTCGAACCAGGCAAAGCGGGGACCCAAGGGAGGCCCAAACTTTACCTATACAATGTCTGCTTGTATACCTAATCCTGAATTGTACCCCACATCTTTAAAATAAAATTTTAAAAAAATAAGAAAAGGTTAAATAATGTTAGAGATCTTTAACAAAAAATCTGGGCCTCCGTGTCATTTTAACATAGTAGTAGCTAATAAAGTCATTATGAAAAGTTTCTCCCCAGTTTTTAGTATTTGGATATAGTATATCTAACTGAGTAAAAGTAGTGTATCAGCAATCACACGAAAACAGTTATGTTGATACTCTTAAATATATTGGACCATATGAGCAAAATACATTTTCAACTAAAGAAAAATTGTGTTGCCAGAATTTATGTGTTGTATAGTTCTATGGGATTAATTTTCAATTTGATCATAAAATCTCATTTGCTGTTTTTTATCTTAGGAAACCAAGGGCTGTTTAACTTAGACATTTATGATGTATTAAAGTTGCTGTATGAGTATTTAAATAGTTAGCATTAAGTGCACATGAATTTATAGTTCCATAAATGTCCTCTTGAACTGTATAAGACATAGCACTCTTGGAAGCCTAGCTGAGAAATTCAAACCCAGTTTCACATTGCCAAATCATTATTTTTCAATCAAGAAGCAATGCTTTTATCCTCATTGATTTAAGTTAACAAACTTGACCATTACACAGAAAAAGTCTGATAAATCTAATCTGGTAATTTAGCCCACATGTGTTGCTTGTCTGTGGCCAGGCACTCTGAATACAGCAACAAGAAAGACAAATGCGGCCCCTGCCCTCAAGGAGCAAAGCCACTATGGCTTGTCATGGTAAGTGACACACAGGCTATGAAAGCTAATCCAGGCGGTGATGTCTGGCAGGGACTGGGGATTGTCGTAGGAAGCCTCATGTCTCACCATGTGAGAAGACAGCACCCTCGAAGATCTGAAAACCCCCCAGACCTGTGCAGCAAGAGACCAGGGAAGGCTAGGAGGACAGGAACTGAAGGGAGATGAGCTTTACTCTTTCCCTTACAGATATTCGTCTTCCTCCTATTCATCCTTACTTCTTATCTTAGCGCCATGACCCATTAGAGAGTGTGTTTGTGTGCCCCAGCATGTGTATGTGTGCTCATTGGGTCTAGACATAGGAAGTCTTTTTTACTATTCATCCAAGTCAAAACATGTGGAAAATGTTGCTTTATCCTGAGTGAACTGGGAGGCCACGGAAGGCTTTTAAACCACAGTGATGGTCAGATTGTACTGCCTAAGTTGCTCCCTGGTGGTAGAAAAGAAACCGGACAGGCAGGGAATAAGGCAAGCCAGGCAGCTGCAGCAGAGAGAGTTGACCCTGCCTGGCATCCAGAGGTGCCAGAGGGGTGGAGAGAAGAGGACACATCTGAGAAGTACTTAGGAGAGAGAACACTAAGTTTGGGCTGCAGGTTGAATGCACAAACAGAAGTAACGGGAGGGTCGCATCTGCTTTCCAGGAGGCTGGTCTGAGCAATGTGTGTAGGATAGGGACATTTTCTACTAAAGGGGGTCCTGGAGAGGAAGAACACTGGCCTGAGAACAAGATGCTTCAATTGGAAAATGTTGAGTTTGAAGTCTCTGCAAGTCACCCATTTGGAGATGCTGAGCATGTTGTTGGATACATGGTCGGGAGCTTGAGGAGAGAACAGGGCAGGAACGAAGCTTATTCAATGGCAGGTGTTTCCTGGCTCTGTCCATGTGCCAGGCACTGTGTAATATGTTCTGAAGATGCACCGGTAATAAGCAGACACTGTTGCTGCTCCTGAAACTTGGAGTGATTGCCATTTAAATAAAACAAAGTCACAGGTATGGATACGTCTACCTAGGGTGAGAGCTTTAAAGAAGATGAAATTGGCCATCTACCTCAAAGACTGAAGTAGAAGAGTAGTCAGCAGGAGACCAAGACAGAAGGACCAGCAGCATGTTCTGTCCTCGAGAGTCAAGCACACCAAGGGCTGCTAAGAGGAGGAGGAGGGGGCAGGTGTTACAGTCCATGCAAATCAAACTGCAGTGACACAGAGGTGCTCTCCTGGACAGAGGTGCTCACACTTTCTCTCTCCTAATTCCTAGGTGTGCTCTGGGGATGAACAAAGAAACAGATATTAAAGCCCTGTGAGTTTCAGGATAGAAAACTGCTTATAAAGTAGTAGTTTTTTTAATCATCTTCATTGTAATCATAATAACAGTAATATCCAAGGTCCATACCAGAAACTATAACTGCAAAAATTTAAAGTGTCATCATCCCAAAGGACTTATTTCAGAGTTTAGAAAGAAACAGGAGGCTATAAAAATATTAAACATAAAACACAGTAAAATTGTAAAAAGGGGAAACAGAAAAATAAATCAGATGCATGTTCCTGGCATTCCTAGTAAACTGGAGTTATTTATTTGCTGGTGAGTCATTTATTTGCTATTCTCTATAGGAAGATGTATAAAATGTAATTAATGCTTTTCTTACATTGAGTAGCCTCACAAACCACAATCCACTCTCCTGATAGCTGGTGAGTCTCATGAATACAGGGAAGCCATCAGAGAGTTTAATGCCAGAGAAGTTACCTCCCAGAGCTCTGGCTTCTGAATGATTCCCTGTAAGGTGGCATTTTACATTCCTGGATAAAGTCTGAGTTGTCTCACTCTGTGAGCCATCATGGAAATGTCCTATAGCAGCTGACATTGTTATTATTAAAGGTCTCTGCTGCAATTGGGGGAGGCTAAGAATGCGTGACAGCTAACTGCAGTTTTGGACCCTGGGCTACATCCTGTAACAGAGAAAAAGGACATTAATAGAAAACCATCTAAGGTCTGCAACAGCCTTGAACTGATGCTAATTTCCAGGTTTTGATCATTGTAATACAAATGTCAAATGTTAACATTAGGAGAAGCTGGATGAAAGGCATACCACACAGAATTCTCTCTTTTTTTTTATCTTTTAATTATTATGGATACATAGTAGTTGTACATATTTATGGGGTACATGTGATATTCTGCTATAAGCGTATAATATGTAATGATCAAATTAGGGTAATTGGGGTATCCATCACCTCAAGCACTTATCATCTCTTTGTGTTAGAAACATTCCAATTACTCTTTTAGTTATTTTTAAATATACAATAAATTAATGTTAACCATAGTCACCCTACTGTGCCACCAAACACTAGATCACATTCCTTCTATCTAACTGAATTTTTGTACTCATTGACCATTCCCTCTTGTCCCCTCCACCTCCACCCTTTCCAGCCTCTGGTAAACATCTTTCAACCCTCTACCTCCATGAGTCCAACTTTTTTTAAGCTCCTACACATTAGTGAAAACATGTGATGTGCCTAGCTTATTTCACTTAACATAATGTCCTCCAGTGCCATTCATATAGTTGTAAATGACAGAATTTCATTCTTTTTTATGGCTGAATAGTATCCCATTGTGTGTATATATCACAGTTTATCCAATAGTTGATGGACACTTGGGTTGATTCCATACCTTGGCTCTTGTAAATAGTGGTGCAATAAACATAAGAGAGCAGATAGCTGTTTGATAAGCTGATTTCCTTTCTTTTGGATACATATCCAGCAGAGAGATTCCTGGGTCATATGGTAGTTCTATTTTTTGTTTTTCAAGAAATTCCTTTCGGCGGGGGCAACTTTTTCCCAAGTGGAAAATTATTTTAAATGAAAAAGTTTCTGCTCAAATTTGGAGAAATCAAACCCTAATTGACTGACACTCCCTAAATCTTCCAAGCAGGCAGGTTGCACAGTCTGAACTGCTCCTAACTATTTCCTAAGGAGTATTCTTGGTTTGAGCCCTTGTGATGAGCTTAGGGGAAAGTGACCTCACATCTATGACATCAGTAAGTCGTCTAAATATTTTAACACTTCCATTGGCTTTGACTGTTTCTTCAAGTTTTTCTGCACCTCCACATAGCAAATCACTTCATTCATACCCACTGGACTCCAAACACAACCTTGTAAGAACAAGTAAGATAGCTTCACCTGTCTCTAAAATACATGAGTCTATCTTTTTAAAATTTTATTGTTTTAAATTTACTGTTTATTATTCCAAGAAAACATTTTTGTATATTTGTTTTTAAAATGTCTATACAAGTTATCCTCTGCACTCAGCCACTTTCTTTATACCAATCTGCAAATTGTCCAGTTCAGATCATATACCACTTCAATTCATGAAACTCATCAGTGCACAAACCCACATCCACACAACACCCATCTCTATGTACTACTAATCCACTCTGAGAAAACATATTATCGAAACAATGCATGGTGGGCAAAACATTGAATCGCCTCTTGCTGTGGTGATATTGTAAACAATGAAATGTGACTGTATCATCAGGAAACATTTGCTCTCTTGTCTCAACTCACTTTATTATTTGTAAATGCACCAAGTGTTACAAGTGGAAGAGTTTGCCAAAATCAGCAAAGTCAGTTAAAAAAAGAAACAACAACAAGAAAAAAAAAAAAACGCTGGATTTTTTGCGCTGAAAATCTTCTCTGGCCAGATCCTTAAGTCTCCTTCCCAGTCCAGGACTTGAATGGAAACCACAGGAGGATCTGTGTAGAGGCCTGTGGGCTGGGATGCCCAGGAGCAGCAGCAGCAGATGGACAAGCAGGGACTCTCCACAGCCGGGAGGCCCCTTGGCCTCATCTCTCTCAGTACAAATGCTTTTTGTCAGTACATAATGCACTCTTACTTAGATACAGGCGAAGGACTTCCACTGGGAAAAGCATTATCCAGAATAACCTTGCTTTAATAAGAATGGTTTCACTGAGTATGTCTATCAACCCAACTATCTTAAGGACATTTTGCTTAAAGAAACCACCAATAAAGGACTGCTCCAGGCAAAACACTAATGAAGAAAGAAAAGGCCTGCATGGTTTGGGACCGAGGTGCAGAGCACTGGGCTGCGCTGCCCTCTGGGAAGCCAGCCTTCCACTTGAGCCCCCACAGTGCTGGTGGGAGGTGGCACCGATGGAGCTGGACATCCAGACCAGAACTGAAGATGCCTCTGGGGAGAACAGCAACTGACCTGCAAGCCGGAACACGTGATTTTCTTTACAAGCCTTTCCACTACTTAGCAGAAAGTGTCTGTGCTTCATGTTTTGCAGGGCACACAGGGTAGCCAAATCCTGTCCAGTCACCAAAACATGGTGTATATTTCACTGAGACTTAGACTTCTTCCCAGGAACACAATCTTTCACAGCATGGCTTCCCTCCAGGTAAAGGCAAAACCTTAAGGGTGGGGGTGAAGAAGGGGTGAGGAAGTGCCAGTAAAGAAAGTGTTACAAGCTGAAAGATGGGATTCTGTTTAAGCATGTTATGGAGAAGCTATTAAAGCCAATAATTCATGTCAGAACCCCTGAAAGGATTCATTTAGCTCTACTAGCTGTGTCAGAACGGCTCCTTCAGAGCACAAGCCCGTCGGAGCACAAGCGTGTAGCCTTTGTCAAAAACAACATCAACGAAACTGGACGTCAGAAACGGAAGAGCGGGGCACTGACCTCCTCACATCTCCTTGGAACTGCCAGCCTGGCTGAATTGGGAAGAGCTGAGATTATCTGGCTACCTCTCATCAGACTTGGGCGAGGAGCCCACTAGGTCCCGGCGGCGCTGGACGGCAGGGGGCGCCATCGGCACGCGCGGGTGGGCTCCAGGGAGCCTTTGTCCTGTCCTCAGCCCCCAGGCCCGGGACAGGAGTAGTCAAAACAGAAAGCGGCAGGTGGTCAGGGGAGACTTTACTCCTATTCAGACACAGGCAGGGCACGAACGGGACATAGCCAGTTTCCCCCATCGGTTTCCTTTTGCCCAAATTAAAGAAGAAAGACGGAAGCCACCGTCACTTGGGACTTAGCAGTGAGCCAAGGTCACACGTGGACAACTGTGACTGAGGGACGTGAGATTTAGGACAAAAAGGGGCATTGGGGCAGGGGCTGCACCCTAGGCATTTGTGCCAATTCTCTCTCCTGCTAGAATCACAGTTTTTTGTTTTTTTTTTTAAAAAAAACAGAGCTCTATCTTGGTCTTCCATGGCCTCAGCCCCTACCACCTAAAACCACATTGAAACTACATTATCTGGCTTATTATGGGACTCAAGATGAGCACATGAGTGTTGGAGGAGGACCCCATCTATGTCTCTTGCACCCACATCCAACCCATGAGCAGGTCACATCAGCTCTGGCCTCAAGACAGATGCCAAGGCAGCCATTGCTCACCAGGTCCACAGCTACATCCCTAGGCTGGCAACCACCCTCTTCTCTCACCCCAACAAAAGTTCCCTAGTTGGTCTGCCTGGATCCTTCCTTGCCCCCTTCAGCCTAATCTCCATACAGCAGCCAAAGTGATCTTGCTACAACGTATGTCAGAGCATGTCAGCCCACTGTTCGGAACTCTCCAAGGGCTTCTCATCTTTCACAAAGCAAAGGCCAAGTGAAGTCTCACAGTGGCAGCAAGGCCCTATATAACCTGATCCTGTTATTTTTCTGACCTCCTTTCTTTCTGTTGTTCCTCTTGCTCAATCCGCCCCAGCCATTCTGTTCCTCTCACTA
This sequence comes from Tarsius wallacei, assembly GCA_963574415.1. Lineage (NCBI taxonomy): Eukaryota > Metazoa > Chordata > Mammalia > Primates > Tarsiidae > Tarsius > Tarsius wallacei. Next base: position 17,573 of record CAUYQG010168509.1, on the reverse strand, counting down.
TTCCTTACTCTTCCCAGGCTCTACCTCCCCAGCAGGGCTTCACCCCCACAAGCCCCCTGTTCCCATTTCCTGGCTTATTTTATTTCATAGTTTGTATCATCACATAACAAGCTATTAATTTCATTTATTTGCCTTATTTAATACCTATTTCCCTCAACCAGCTTGTGAGGATCAAGAGAGCAGGGATCTGTTTGCTTATTTTTTTCAATGACATAACTGCAGAGTCTAGAACAGTGTCTGGTATGTAGTCAGTGCTCAACAAATCACTGATTCATTCACTGGTGGGATACTGAGAGGGTCACGCAGCTCTGGCAGGGTAAACGAGCACCAAAGAGCCAGTGAGAGATGTGGAGAACCCACTGGTTATGCAGGGCAAGATATCTTAATAGACTGCCTAAGAGTGGGCAGAAGCATCCCCGAGCATGGTGCTCCTCATCTAGCAGGCTGCCCAGGCTGAGATCATTGCATCAGGCCATTACTATCAATGTAAATACAAACTTAAAAGAAATAACTGGGCATGGTGGCACGTACCTGTAGTCCCAGCTACCTGGAAGGCTGAGGCAGGAGGATCATTGGAGTCCAGGAGTTCTGGGCTGTAGTGTGCTATGGCAATCGTGTGTCCACACAAAGTTTAGCATCCATATAATGATCTCCTGAAGTGGGCGACCACCAAGTTGCCTTAGAAGGAGGGAACTGACCCAGGTTGGAAACAGAGCATATCAAAACTCCCTTGCCAATCAACAGTGGGATTGCACCTGGGCAACATGGCAAGACTCTGTCTCTTAAAAATATATTTAAAAGTACATAAGTTAATGAATAAAGATAATTTTTAATATTTAAAGAAATAGAATTTTTAAAATTGGAGTAAATTGCATTTAGTAGGAATAAGTATCATTTCATGAAAGTTGTTTCCAATCCACGCACATATATACCTGCTAGATTATTGTGATGTAAGATGAATTGTTTATTGCAGTTCTTAGTCAGAAAAAGTTTGGAAAATCTGTTCTAGAGAACACCCCTGGAGTAGTTAAAATAATCCTATTTTGACAGTTCTACAGAGAAGTCCTTCCCAGCCTTTCAGGTACTCCCATTATGTGCATGTTAGTATGCTTGCATCCAACACTTCTCTGTTCATTTTTCTTTATTCTTTTCTCTTTCTGCTCTTCAAGCTGCTTCTCTCTATATCTCCTTTTAAAGTTTGCTGATTATTTCTTCTAGCAACTGAAATCCACTTCTGAGTCTTGCTAGTGAATTTTTAATATTTTTCCTCCTTGTGCTTTTCAATCCGGAATTCCCATTTAGCTCTTTTTTTTAATAATTGCCATCTCTTTAGTGACATTCTCTATATATGAGTCATAATTATCAAGACTTCTTTTAATTTTTAAACATGGTCTCCTTAATTCTTTGAACACGTTTATTATCCCTGCTTTGAGTATTTATCTGCTTAGCCCAACATCTGGGTCCCCTCAAGCCAGTTTCTATTGCCTGCTATTTTTCCTGTGTATGCTTTCCTATTTCATTATATGCCACATAATTTCTTTTGTTGGAAACTAAACATTTTCGATAGTATATTTTGTTTGTTTGTTTGTTTTGTTTTGTTTTGTTTTGTTTTTTGTTTTTTGAGTTGGAGTCTCACTCTGTCGCCCAGACTGGAGTGCAGTGGCCGCTCCCAGCCACCGCAGCCTCGACCTGCTGGGCTCCGGCGATCCTTCCGCCTCAGCCTTCCAAGTAGCTGGAACTACAGGCACGGGCTACCATGCCCGGCTGATTTTTTTATTTATTGTAGAGGTGAGGTCTCACCAAGTTGCCCAGGCAGGTCTCGAACCTGCGGGCTCAGGCAATCCACTCACCTCAGCCTCTCAAGGCGCGGGATTACAGGCTGAGCCACTGAGCCCGGCCTATATGAAGTCTTAATTTAAACTGAACTTGATTATGCTGACTTTAAAGAATCATAGATCATATGATCCAAGATGATCAGGTGACCCCTGAAACCTGCATGACTAAACAGCAGCGTCTGCCAGTTCCTCTCTGAGCTACAAGCCCACCTCTAATCATCACATAGCCTTACAGTTACCTTATTAATCACATTTTTTTTTACACATTTTAGCCATATAGTAGCTTCCTATGACTGATGCGCAAAAGTAGTCATCTGAAGCCATGGACATTCATTATTATCGTTTATTACTATCACTAGAAAAGTTGGAAGCTGTGACTTTTAATTCAAATAAATAAGGTCTAAATGTCCGAGCTCCCTTTGCTTAAAGCTGTACTGATGTGAAGGACATATTAAATTGTCTAAGTGGCCATTGACACGTATCATTTCTACAATCAAAAATTTTTTTGTTGTTTATTTTTTATTATGTTGCATTTATGAAACACACGTTGCCAAAAACAAGCCTTTCCGAGGCTTCTGACCACTGCCCTGGAAGAGCTCTCTAACAAGCATGCAAGTTTTTCTTGATCCCAGAGGATGCCCCTTCAGCTGGACTCCCCTTCAGCTGGCCCCTCTGCAGTGCGTGGGGCCCACCAGCCTCAAGGAACAGATGCCATGAGAGCACATCAAGAGCTGAGGTCTGGTCCTTTGGCCAGAAGCAAAGGCTGTCAATTGTACAGAGCTGTCCTTAATTAAGTAATAGTTTTATGAGGTGGACGGCAGTACCCCAGGGGCCAACTCAAGGCCACAGGATTTATTGAGCTCTAACTGCAAACCGACAGTCCCCAGCATGCACACAACAGAGCCTGTATTACGAGAAAGTTAATGTTGGGAGAGAATGCTTTCAAGGGAAAGCGAGGTGCCTACTCCTCATGCTCTGGTGGGGTCTCAGCTCCAGGAAGCACCAGCATTTCCAACATGAGTTCAGGTGGACACCAGCAGGAGACATGCTAAAGGAAAAATGGGGAGCAATGACTGAGAATCATGTTTAGGGATGCCTAATGATGGAAGACTGAGGTGGCAGAGTCAGCTACCTTAGTGAGGAATACCAAGAGCGTGGGATTTTAGCTGGAGAAAGACTAGGGGCAAGACAAGCAAGGTAGGGTGTGATACTTAAGTTTGGTATCAAGAACAAGTGGACAAGAGTCAGTTGCCTGTCTCCAAGTGTCCTTGCAACTCTATCCCTCTATCAGCTAGATAAAAGGAAGAAAACAAGAATGAATGATGCAGGCAACTAAAGGAGGGCAGGGGCAGCTCATCCTGGGATCACCATGTCTAGCTATGGGGAACTTTCCTGGACATGGATTTGAAGACACTCGAAATGCTTTGCTGAGAATCCAAGGAAACACACTTGTAGACTTACACTTCTACAAGTTTTAGCCCATACAGGAGTCAGAAAGTCTGTTAGGATCTGGAAAAATCTGCCTTTTGAGTTTTTGTACTTCATCTTTCACGCCTGGGAAGTGCTCCCTGAAAGACTATAGGAAGAAAGACTAAACTTAAAGCATTCGTTTCTGTGGAACTTTTATGAACATATGAAGACTTTGTGTATTATTTTTATTAACCTATAATACAGCAACCTGATTCAAAGCAAACACATACCAAACACAGGGCTGATATGTAAGGAAAAGGCCTTAATGAGGGATCCTTAGAGATGCTCACATATTGAAGCCAATGTGTCAGGATTGAAACTCTTGCAGGCCCTTGTAGGAACTTGTTAGTAATGAGGAGGGTGATCATCCATCTTAGCTTGCTCAAGACAGTATCATTTTTTCCTGCTGTCCCTAAGTCATCATAAACACTACCCCCTTTCATTCCGAAAGGTATCTCAGTTAGACAATAAATTATCCAGTGATCTGAAGCTGGGAATCAGTCCTAAAGACCTGACAGCTTTTCATCCTTCAAGTGAACACTCAACAACTGCCACCAACCCAGCACTCTGGACTGGCCTTAGTCCTAAAGCAGGCAGTAGGTGTTCAACAGGCCAGGGCACACTTGAGGCCTGAAGTCACATCAGCCACCATACTCACCTGGAATAGCTGTGTCTGTCACAGCAAAACCACTGAGGTCAGCTGTGGGGCCTCTCTGCCCTTCAGCCCGAGGCCTATCTCTTTGGCTGACAGCAGGAACCATTTCCCCAGTTTTGTGATGTGTAGGTAAAGATGTTCCTCTTTCCTAGCACAGCTAAGGAGTCCTTTTTAAATTTGCAACAGCTCTCAGCCTACTTGTTTGTCATAGAAACCAGAACCAAAGGTCCCCTTTCTCATCAGGATCCCATCACACTTCAGATGTCTTAAAGAGAGACTTTGGGAATCAAGTTTCTCAGAAATTTTGAAGAACTGAGCATAGTTCATATGGAACAATATTTGGACCCTAGTTGTGTGACCTTGGGTATCTTACTTAATTTTCCAGGCATTCATCAAATTATAATATTGACTTTATCAAAATAAACTGCTGTAACAAAGAGAGTAACAAAATTCAGAAGCTGAAAAAACAAAGGAATTTATTGCTCTCACATCATAGTCCAGATGAGTGTTCCAGTGTGACAGGTGGTTCTAGGCCACATAGTCATTCAGGGCCCCCAGCTGAAAGCATCTCTGCAATCTTTGGCTGATGGCTTCCAAGATGGCTTGAAAGTTGCCCTTTTTTGCCAAAAAAAGGAGACACACAGCGTGGATGAAACATTCCCATTGTCTTTATGGGTCCCAGTCTGAAAGGGGCCCACATTATTTCTATTTACACTCCATGGAAAGCACTTAGCTACGTTGGTTCAAGTACTGCTAGGAGGGCTGGGAGAGGTAGTACCTGGTTGGTATCCAAATCCCAGGTAAAATTTATTTCTAGGACTGAACGGAAGAGCAGATTTTGGCTTACGGCCAGCATTTTCCATCACAGTGGTAATACTTTCTTCCCCTAGGGTGTTGCCACAATTAAGTTAGATTAAATGTGCCCAGCACACACCAGTATTCAAGAAATGAGAGCTCTTCCTACTTCTAACATGCTCTTATATGGTCTTAAGTCTGTAAATACCATCTCTGTGGAGGTCATTTCCAAAATTGCATTACTAGCTCCAAAGTCTCCCCTGAGCTTCAGATCCAAATATCCAACTCACCTCTTGTCATATCCACTTGGATATCTAATAGACATGTCAGATTTAGTATATACAATATGTCGAAACTTATCAAATCATGCATTTTAAATATGCCTAGTTTATTGTGTGTCAACTATAGCTCAATGAAGTGGTTTTTGAAATATTAGCATGTACAAAAAAGAGGACTCCCTGAATATGTATGTCATCCCCTTCCTAGTTGTCACCATTTCAACAATTGGTGCCACCTAGTTGACCAGGTCCAAAGCTGAGGCCTCTTCCTTGGGTCCTGTCCCCTTTGTACCCTCACATTCAGCCCCTGGAAGTCCTGTCTGTCCTGTGTCTCAAGTCCATCTGTTTCTCCCCATCCACTGCCATTGCCCTGGCTTGTGCCATCAGCATCCTATGCCTCTACTCCTGCAAGAGCCTGCCTGTTGGGCCCTTGTCTCCACTCTTACCTCCCTCCAACTCCATCCTTATATAAATCATAAGATATAAACACTACAAAATTTACCATCTGGGCCATTTTTCAGTGTACGGTTCAATGACATTAAGTAAATTCACATGGTTTTGCAACCATCACCACCATCCAACTCCAGGACTACTCTTATCTTGCAAAACTAAAACTCTGTCCCCACTACACATTAAACTCCCCATCCTCCTCCCCACTGACCCTGGAAACCCCCATGCTGCTTTAAGTCTATCTGAATTTGACTACTTGAAATACCTCATATAAGTGGAATAATACAGTATTTTTCCTTTTGCGACTGGCTTGTTTCACTTCACATAACGTCCATAAGATCCATTGTGCTATAGCATCTATCAAAATGTCTTTTCTTGTTAAGACTGAATAATTTTGCACCATATGCAGAGACTTCATTTTGTTTATCCGTTTATCCATTGATGGACACTTGAGTTGTTTCCACCTTTTGGCTATTGTGAATGACACTACTATGAAAATGAGCATACAAGTATCTGTTTGAATCCTTACTTTCAATTCTTTTGAGTATATCATCAGAAATGGTCTTGTTGGATTATATGGTAGTTCTAGGTTTAATTCTTTGAGGAGCAGCCATACAGTTTCCCACAGCCGCTGCCCCCACTTTATATTCCCACCAATAATGCCTCCAAGTTTCAATTTCTCCACATTCTCACCAGTATGGTATTTTTAATAGTTGTCATCCTGATGGGTGTAAAGTAGTATCTCACTATGGTTTTGGTTTGTGCTTTGCTAATGATTAGTGATGTTGAGCAAATTTTCATGTGCTTATTGGTCATCTGTATATCTTCTTTGGAGAAATATCTATTCAAGTCCTTTGCCTATTTTTCAATTGTTTGTTGTTGTTGAGTTTTAGGCTGCCATCTAAAGAATAAATCAAATCATGTCATCTCCTTCTTCAACCCTTTGCAATGGACTTCCACGGCATTTAGAATGCAATCCAGTTTTCCTCTCTGATTGCTGACTACCTCCAAACCACCTTTCATCACTTTTCTGCTAGCTCACTAAGCAACTCTCTAGGGCCCCCTTTATCTTCAAACACACCAAACTCTTTCCTACATCTCTTCTCTGCAGCCTCCTCCTGGCCCTTCCTGTTGAAGCTCAGAGAGATCTTCCCTGATTACCTAAGTAAAGGTTACTGCCTTAAATTCTTCTCAATGCATCACTTTTTTTATTGCAGCCATACAATCTTGCTTATTCTTATCATTTTGATTTATCATATCATATTCCTCTTCACATAACTCCTCAATGCAGGCATCTTGCCTGTCTTGTTCACAATATCTTTTATATCTACACTGGTCCTTACCCACTGCATGCCACAATAAGTATTTGCTAAATGAATGAATGAAGCTTCTATTACTCTCCTGATGCTATCACTACTATTTCTACTCCAACTGAAACCTCCCTCATAAAATTAATAAAAGGCCACAAATTTCGATATTGTGATAGGGACCTGAAATGTGTTAACATATAGGCAAATCTAAATCATAAGATGTTTGTTGTACTTATTTTTCTTTCTTTTTGTCCTTTTCTTCCTCTAAGCATGATTACTTGCACATAGTCATTTTAATATAGGGTAGTCACTAATAATTAATTACCTTCATATCCTAACTTGGGTTGCCTATAAGATGAACTTGTTTTTCTCTTGAAGAACAATGGGCAATATAGGTCATGCAGACCTCCTTGATGGTATCCAGAAGTTTGATAAGCCGAGGGCCAGCATACCTTTATGATAAGCTATAGACATATTTCAATGACAGCTAGCCCTACCTAGCTTCTCTGTAATTGTTTACTGCTCGAGAGTCACATAACCAATGATCACAAGACTTGTAACTTTCCCTATTGCTCCTATAGATACCACCACTGCTGTGTAACCTAAGAACGGTCTTTGAGATGTTTTTCAGACTTTGTGTTCTGGTGAACCTACCGACACCAACTGAACCTGTGTTCCCACCCAGAAAGTGACTTAGCTCACAAAAGCACTTTCAACACCCTTATGATTTCATCCCCCACCAGTCAGTAGTATCTGTTCCCTAGCCTCTTGACTCACCAGACTACCTTTAAAAACCTTAGCCTTTGAGTGCTGAGGGAGGAGAATCCAAGAAATATCTCCCATCCTCCTCATTCAGCTGCCTTGTGGTTATTAGACCCTTTCTCTGCTGTAACACCTGCTGTCTCAGTGTATTAGCTTTCCTGTGCAGTGTGCAAGAACCCAGTCAGGTTGTAATACTATTTATTTCTATGCTATATTAAGAAAGTCTATATGCTAGGCACTTCAGATACATGAATACTCTCACAAATCTGAAAATCAGGTATGAGTATGCCCACTCCATAGATGAGAACATTGTGTCTCAAATTATTAAGAAACATACCCAAGTTTGTTCAGTATAAAGTAGCAGAAAAATTCAACTTCAGAGCTCCTGGCTTTTCTTGATACAGCAACTCACAATTGGCTTTCTGCTGTTCCATGCAAAAGGAAAACTGATCCACAAGATAGCAGAAAGCCACCTTTAAACTGTCCATTTTGGAATGCTCTGGGAATAAATGCTCACACCTGTGAGGACAGTTTGTTGCTCATCTCCCTGCCGCTCTGCCTCCCTGTGTCCCCTTCCTTAACCAACTTCTCTGACCCCTCCCTCTCCAAGCTGAAGCCATGCCTCCTCCTCTGAGAAACTCACTCAGCCCATAGGTTCCCTCTCAGCCCACAGTGCTTTCTCCTTCCTTGGAACCCCCAAAGCTCCAATGGCCTGAAGAGCTGCCTGGCTTGTCTCAGCATCATCCCATCCTGCTGACCAGCCATGTGGCTTAGCCTCGGCCCCTTCTGCAGACCTGAAAAGAGGAGAAACTCCTTGCAACAAAGTCAAGCAAAAAGCAGAAAGCAGAAATAAGGGAGACCAGACTTGGCTGGCTGACTTCCCCAACAGACCTATTAAAATTTCCTCAGCAGTCTATGGATGATTCAGCCTTCAAAGGAAGGAACCCTTATCCCATGCTACAACATGGACAAGCCTTGAGGAGGTATGCTTGGTGAAATAAGCCAGTTACAAGAGGACAGGTACTGTATCAGTTCACATATATGAGGTTCCTTAGAGTTGTCAAATTCATAGAAAGAGAAAGTAGAATGGGGGTTGCCAGGGGCTGGGGAGGGGAAGGGAGTTTTAGTGTTTAATGGGGACAGAGTCTTAGTTGGGGAAGATGAAAGAGTTCTTGAGATGGAGGGTTGTGATTGTTGCACAGTCATGTGAATATACTCAATGCCACTGAACTACACTCTTTAACAAAAAAGCAAAAAATGGTTAACATGGTAAAGTTTATGGTGTGTATATGTTACCACACAAATATACATACATATACTTTTTAAAAAATTTTCTCAGTGGAGTAGTATCTGGCTGGCCAAGGTATCACCCCTTCCTGCCTATTGTGCCGGCTGGGTCTAAGCCACGCTAAAGGCCTCCAGGCCCCGCGCACCCCCAGGCGCAGGTCTCCACCTTCCGGAAGAGGCGCTCAGGCCAACATGTGTTTCGCAGCGCCTGCTCCAATCTGGTTGTCCTCCAAGGATGGGAGTCTTTCCAACATGCTGTGCTCTTCAGTCTTCTCGAGATTGTCCACTCTGGAAGGATGAGAGTCATGCCCGCCTGGTGCCCTCTCCATCTGTCAAATTGTGAAGGCTGGTGGGTCTGGGCAGCCCTGAGTCTCTCGCACGCCCTCACCTCATTCCCACCCCAGGACCGTTTCCCTGGCTGGTCTTAGTGATCCCAAGTCTCTTGTCCTCCCTCACCTCGCTCCCACCACAGGACCATTTCCCTGACAAAGTTCCACCCATTTTTTTTCTAGGCATCCTCAAGGGTGTCTGATGTGAACAAGAGAAAATGAATCTTCTGGGCAACTGGACTGGACACTGGCCCAGATGGTACCTACCAGCACCATGTGCACCACGCTCCTGCACACAGGCCCCTTTGCTTCTAAAGCTTGACCTGAGAGAGTGTGGTGGGAGTCCAGGGTGAGGGATGTAGCAAAGTCCAGCAGACAGGCATTGTTAAGGTCTGGCATTACATCTGTCATCTAAAACCACTTTTTCTATAATATTTAATGTCAACTTATGAAAAACCCAGAAAAGATGTTTAAAGTCACACCAACATTTAAAATGTTTCAAGAGACTGTGAAAATCCCTCCCCTCAGTAGCTTTCTCCTTTCACATGCCACCAAGTCCAAGTTCATCTTCCTGAGTGAGTACAATAATGCAAGAAAACTGCTGAGGGAACATTGCTAACCAGCGAAAGCAAAGCCAGAATCCAGGGGGAAGAGTTCCAGAAGCCCGGCGCTGTGCCATGACCTGCCCTAGTTCCAGCAACTCTGGAGGGCACAGGTGCCGAGATCCCCTTTTCAGCAGCCAACTACCAGGTGGTCTGGAACTGTGGGCTGGGGGAGAAAAAGTCTCCAAAATATGTGGCATTTAAGATCCAAGGTAGCTGTGCCACAGCCTGGATGAACCTGGAAGACAAAAATGTCTCATGAAATAAGCCAGTCATAAGAAGTCAAATTATGTGTGCTTCAGCTTCAAAGAGATACCTAGTTATCAGTCTCTTCTGGGTTGCTATAAGAAGAACAGAAATTTAATCCTCACAGTTTGGGAGGCTGAGATGTCCAAGATCAAGGCAATGGCAGGTTTGATGTCTGGTGAGGGTTCTCTCCCTGGTTCACAGAGGGCTTGCCTTTTCACTGTAACATCACATAGCAGAAGGGGCCAAGAATCACTCTGGGTTTTCTAGTCCCATTTGTGAGGCTTCCACCCTCATGACCTAATGACCTCTCAAAGGCCCCGCCTTCTAATACCATCACCTTGGGGGTCAGGATTTCAACATATGAATTTGGACAGTGAGTATAAACATTCAGTCCATTGCACTAGAGTAATCAGACTCATAGAAACAGAAGGTGGAATGGTAGTGCCCGGGGGCTGGGGGAAGGAGGAGGGAGAGTTGGCGCTTAATGGAAACAGAGTTTCAGTGGAGAGAAGAAAACTTCCTAATACCTATCATAATACTACAAGAAAGGGATTGGCAGTAGCGGAACATTGCAGGGGTGAGGGGAGTACCCAACATCAATAAGGGTGCATGATCCCACTCCAGGAGAAGTGAGGTCCAATGGGAGGCCCAAACTTCACCTGCATGTAGACCACTTATGTACCAAATCCTTATACTCCACATCTTTAAAGTAAAAAAGAAATTTTTAAAAAGGAAAGAAAATGTCCTGGGATGGATGGTGGTAATGGCTGCACAGCATTGTGAATTCACTTAATGCCACTGAACTGTACACTTAAAAATGGTTCAGAGGGTGCATTTGACATCTCGTGTATCTTAGCACAATAAAAAAATCACAAATGGCTAATCCCTATTCTGCCCAATTTCAGAGAAATGCATGGGCAGAGACAGAGAGGGGTGACTGTGCTGCCCGGACCTGCTGCCTTCCATACCTCCAGCACCAGGGCTCTCTCCAGATTCTTCACCAGAAGAGAATGTCAGCGACCTGCACAGGCCCCTTTCCTGAGCCTGCCTGTACTGCAGGGATGATAGTCATGGAGAGAGCCAGAGAGTGGGCAGGGAGCAGCCACTCTTATTGTTGCCAATGCAGGATGCGCATTTCCATACTTTAATATTTACGCACTGCAGAATGATTGCCCCAGCCCCTTGATCTTCAGGACAGCCCAGACTTCAGGACCAGTGGTGAGAAGTAGCAGAAATAACAAGCAACACCTGGAGACCCCTGACTTGCTGGCCCAGCTCACTGGTCCCTGTGTTGCTTTAGGGAGTCCTGCAACCCCTCTGAGTCTCAGGCCCCTTGTTGGTAAAATGAGAGTGTTGACAAGATGATCCCAAGAGCCCTCAGAGTGCCATCTTTCTAAAAACTGGTCTGGCACAACATGCCCTGTTTAGCACACATGAAGCCAAAACAGAGAGGAAAAGAGTCCCAGCAGGAGGAGTTAGAAAGCCAGCCTTAGAAAAGGGCGCAGTAGGAGGCAAGGGGCTCTGTGACCTTTTGAAAGGCAGGGAGGGCATGGGTGCTGTAAATCCTTGTTTGTTCCCTGTAGAACATCTTGCTCTCCCCAGGAGTGCATTTAGAGAGTGCTTAAATGCTCCAGCCCTGCCCTGCTTTCTCGGCTCCTGTCTGATTCCAGAGGGTCAGCTCTGTACCAGCCATGGGCACCTGTCCAGACCCCACTGGCCAGGGAATGGCCATCCAAGTCAGTCCCACCTGTGAGTCCTTCATGAGTTGTCTGGCCCCCAGCTCTGGCCGCATCTCTCCACTTTTCCTGACAGGTGGGCTAGAAGATGGAGCAGGCGCATGGGGCACTTTGCTGATATGCTTCTGCCCACCTCAGTTGGACCCTCCAGGCTGTCCCCGTGCTGGCAGAGCCATGCGGGCCTTGGAGCTGAACTGTCTTTTATTAGGTAGCCGTTCTATGAGGTCCTCAGTCCTCAGGAGGGTGATGTCAGAGTGCTTGATTTATAGAAACTTCCCTCTGACCTGGTCCAGCTGGCTTCCAGGGGGCATTCTGGAGCCTGTCCCCTCTGGGTCGAGTCCTGCTTGATGAACATCTGAATAGGCTCACAGCATGCAGAGAACAGTGAGAATGGGAGTGCCAGGAACAAGTTCACCCTGGGCCTTGCAAACCCCACAACTCCAGTTTCCCTTGTTATTCTCTCCACTGTGGAATGAGCACTTAGGAAGCGGAAGACCGTGAGCAGATGAGTTCTGTGATGGAGACTGAAGAAGTGTGTAGGGGCTGGGTCCCCACTGTAGCATGTTTCTAAGCCAACAGTGGACATCTTCGTTCACCAATAGGCTAAAAGGGGAATTTGTTTTCTTAGAAGCTACAAGCCTGTCGCCCTGCTCAGAACCAATCCAAGCAAGCATTCCAAGTGCAGCCTTCAGCCCACGCCAAACTCAGATCAACTACAGCCTTGGAGCTGTCTGAGGAGAGAATATGTGTGCTGCAGGTAGCCTATGTGTGTATTTGTGTTTGTAGGTAGCATTGACACACACCCTATGACAGGCATGCACACGCATCTACCTGTGCACACTTGTCTACCTGTGCACACCCATCTATCTGTGCACACCCATCTACCTAAGCACACCTGTCTACCTGTCCACACTTACCTGTGCACACGTGTCTACCTATGCACACATGTCTACCTGTGCATACATGTCTACCTGCCCACACATGCTGAAAGCCTTGGAAGGCAGCAGGCACTCCATATGCAGAGGATGGAAAAGCCATCACATTTATTGTCGTCCTCGTGCAGTATTTAAAATAGGACCATGAATGTGTGCAGATTTTTTAATGTTATTGGACCACTTGGGTTTTTGGAAACCAGGCTGACTCTGAGCCAGACTGCATCTGTCTGCGTTGAAAGGGGCCATTCTTTCCCTCCTGCTCCCAGCCCTTCCCCCTCCACACACTCTCCCTCAAGTGAAACCTGAGCATTTCCTTTCCCGTAAGGCTTCCTCTGAAAGTCTGTGCTTGCACAGGGGCCAAGTCCTGCGACTCAGGCAGACCCACGTGACTCTTGAACTGCAGGCTCAAGTCCCAAGGTGAGAAACTGTCTGTCAGCAGCCCCCATATTTATGACACAAGGCCAGGCTGGTCCTGGGGTGCAAAGCTATTGTTCAAACCACCACTTGTGCAAGGAGTTTCCAGGATTTGGGGCTTCCCTTTTCCAGAAATCTCCCTTCAGCTTTGAAGAAATCCTGTTTCCTCTCCTGGCTCCTTCTGCCCAGTGACCATTCTGTTTGAGGATTCAAGTCAGGTACAGACCACAGGGCACATTCTCTCTGCGTAAGAGGTTGCCCCATTACAAACAATGCCCCAAAGCACCCGAGTTTTTCTTAGTGGTCACCATGTGTTCTTAAGCTAAATCTTCTCCTAGTTCCCTCTGGTCAATGGGTCAGTTCTTCTACTTTTCCCATTAGACACCATGGGATATATTTCCTCAGAGGCATGTTTTTTAATCTTCTACCTTTATTGCTCTACTTAGAATGCTCAGTTGCTGTTCCATTCAGAGAATGTGCCAGGTTGCATTTTGCCATTCCCTTATTGCTGGGCATTTAGGTGCACTGTGTGTAGACAGGTTGCTTTTTCCATTGAATTATTTCCTTTGGATGAATTTCCATGAGCAAGAGGATATAGACTGGCATAATCATTTGTAGGACTTGATCTATTCCAACTTGCTTGCTCCTCCTCCTCCTCCTCCTCCTCCTCCTCCTCCTCCTCTTCCTCCTCCTCCTCCTTTTAACAACTTACAATGCCACCAAGAATGAGCATACTATTTTTAAACTGTGAATTCATCTGGGAATTAAATTAGGTTTCAGCACTTAGTAGATACAAATTGATAACCTCAAAAGGGTCTTTCAGTTTTCATTTCTGTGATGATTAGTGAAGTTTTTGTTGCTTGGATTTCTTTTTCTAAACTCCTTGCATTTTCAACATGGTCTGTGGCTACACCTACCTCTCCAGACGCCTCCACCAATGCGAAGAATGGCAGATGAAGACCGAGGCCGAAAAGGGAGCTGAGATCATCAGGGTGGAAGTGGAATGTAAGTGGACTTTTCAGTACAGATTACACACTTAGACATCCCCAGCTAGGAGAGAACAGGAGATGGAGCTAGGAGATGGGGTGAGGGTGTGTAAAGAAATCATCTCCAGGGAGAGCGATAGTCCTGGTGTCTTTCCTCTGGTTCCTGAGTGGTGATTGGTTTTCTATGTTGACGCTTGCTTCACCCTGGGGCTTATTCCCTCACACAGGGCTTTCATATACTGGTGGCTTAGTTACCTTTCCTAACCACTGGGCACATTCTACACAGCTGTTTTGTGTTCACAGACAATACTTCTATCATACATGCTCCACTTTCTTTCCAGTAAGGTGTCACCATAGCAAGGTCTTTCTCCCTCATAGAAGAGAGCCTCAGGGCCTGTAGGACAAAGCCTTGAGGGGTTCCACTTGAAGAATCTGATGGAAACCACATACATAACGATCAGCTGTGCAGCTATCAGGGGCTCAGCAGGGGTTATCCCATTTTGCCCTGGTGAAGATACCGATGTTTTTCAATACCTCAGGATGGCTCTTCTTGAGGCCTGCTGAGACTGCTGTTATCTTCGAAGAAGTTAAGGGACAGTTTATGGTGAAAAGAAACAGAAACTTGGCTAGAAATTAGGGGCGAGGTATCTGCCATGTTTCCCAGATGCTAGGGTGTCTAAGCAAATTTCTACATGTGAAGATAGTAATTCAGATATTCAGGACTCTTCATTCTGATGAAAGATTAAATTTAAAAATTAAATAGCCCTTCCTAGAGGAGCTTCTCTACTGTCCTAGACAGATATTTCCCCCTGTAAAGCATCAGACGTGGTCCTGGGATGATCTCATTCCTGAGCTCCTTGAAGTGCCTGTGCTATGCCATTTTTCCCTCTAACATGGCAAGAGTTGACCACAGGGCACGTGTCTGCTGAGAATATGTCTCTCCCACTAGACTGTCAAGTCCTGGAAAACAAGAGCATCTCTCACTTATTTTATTCCCAGTACATAGCACATGGTAGGAGTGTTGAATGAACAAATGGCTTTGGGTAGACTGATCTAGCACAGACCCACCTTGAGCAGGCAGATGACTGCAGAGCTGGGGTGCCAGTCTGGGCATAGAGATGGTAACAGCACTGATACCCTTTCTAACCATCTACCCCGAACAGTTCTCTTGCCCAGAATCCTACATGAGAGAGGCTCCAAGTGAACCAAGCAGAGCTCATAGGCATAAAACCCTTGACATCAGCTTCTTGGGAACCAGCCTGCCATCTCCTGAGCCAATCAGCCACATATTGAGTATCAGTCCTCAGAGCAGAGAGCCCTGGCACTGGTCATACTCATGGTGGGGCTTCATCAGACCCAGCAGGGTAATCATACTCTTTCAGGTAGACCTCTTAGAATCAGAGGCCAGTGACAACTCGATAATAAAATCAGCAGACCCTGGTTGCCACAAGCTTCCTATGGATCCTACCCCAGTCTTTCTGTCTGGATGTGTGAGAGACAATCATCTTCATTTGGTTTTGGTTTTTTAAAACTCTCCCCCTTAAAAGATCATCATTTGTACTCAGATTATCATTTGTACCCAGTGTCTTGCTGCAGCTTTATCCAATTTGTACACAAGACTGCTATGTGTTCACCAACCCCAGGATGGCTTTATAAAGACGTGTTGTGCATATGTAATGTAGACATGTACATAGCTTTTATTTTTTGCATTTGGTAACACAATACTACCTGTTCTTTTCATTTAACATTGTGTATTGGAAGTCATTCTATATCAGTACATTTAGAGCAGCTGTGTTCTTTTTCATGGCTGCATAGTATTTCCTGTGTGAATTTATTGTAACCTATTTAACAGGTCCCCCATTGACAGACAGTTAAGTTGTTCTCTGTCTTCTCCTATTGTAAGTAATGTTACACATTCTTGTGAAATTATATCTGTAGGATATATCCCTAAAGTGGGATTGCTGGGTCAAAAGGCAAGTGCATTTTTAACACGGGCAGGAATTGTCCAGTTGCTCTACACAGCTGTAGTGCCAGTTCACATTCAAGTTGACCACATGTGACCACATCTCCCCTCATACTTAATCTTTTATCCACTGTTTAGTCTCTGCTAATCTGATAAATGGAAGAAAATCCTACTGAAGTTTTCAGTTGTATTTCTTACATTATGAAGTCAAACTTCTTTTCCTAGGCTTCAATCGGTTCTGTGTGTCTGCCAGTTCTCACTTCACCTTCTTTGCCCGTGTTTCTACTGGGTTCTTTCTCATAGTTTGTAAAAACTCTATCCATCAAGGGCATTAGGTCCCCTCGGTGCGAGTTTAAGTATTTTTCTCCTTTGTTAGGTATTTGGCGGGCATTGCTGTTTTATTTGCTTTCCGCTATGCAGGAGATTTTCTTTTTGTTTTACATACAGTTGGCCCTCCATATCCTCAGGTTCTGCACCCAAGAATTCAACTGACAGCACATAGAAAATATTTGGAAATATAAATAAGAAGCAATGCAGTGTAACAACGATTTAAGTGGAATTTACATTGTAGTTGCCATTTTAGTTAATCCAGAAATGATTTAACTGTACGGGAGGATGAGTATAGGTTATATGCAAGTACTACACCATTTTTTTCTTTCTTTTTTTTTTTTTGAGTTGGAGTCTCACTCTGTCACCCAGACTGGAATGCAGTGGCCGCTCCCGGCCACCGCAGCCTCGACCTGCTGGGCTCCAGCGATCCTTCCGCCTCAGCCTTCCAAGTAGCTCGAACTACAGGTGCATGCTACCATGCCCGGCTAATTTTTTTGGTTTATTGTAGAGATGAGGTCTCGCCAAGTTGCCCGGGCGGGTCTCGAACCCACGGGCTCAGGCAATCCACTCACCTCTGCCTCCCAAGGCGCGGGATTACAGGCTGAGCCACCGAGCCCGGCTGTTCTACACCATTTCATATCAACAACCACAGGTGTTGGTATCTGCAGAGGCCTGGAACTGAATCCTCCAGATACTGAGGAACAAGTGTACATTTTTCTCTTTTAGTCTTTTTGCATTTTTATACTTTTAGCACATATATTAAATTCTAATATATATTTGAATGTTTCTGAACTTTTCAGACTATTATGAGCTATCCTCATCAACATTCCGTTTTCATTCCTGTGGCATAATATGTGTTTGACATCTGGTACAGGTAGTTCCTTCTCCCCATTATTCCTATTTTCCTGTCTATACTTGCTTATTTATCTTTCCATAAGAGCATTATTATTCACTATCTAGTTCCAAAAACATTCTATTGAAATCTTTAGCCTACAGAAAATTGACGAGACCTCATCTCTACAATAAAATCAAAAAATTAGCCAGGCGTGGTAGCACGTGCCTGTAGTTCCAGCTACTTGGAAGGCCAAGGCGGAAGGATCATCGGAGACCAGCAGGTCGATGCTGGGGTGGCCATGAGCATGCTACTGCACTCCATCCTGGGCCACAGAGTAAGACTCCAACTCAAA
>CAUYQG010168505.1:0-15740 GCA_963574415.1 Tarsius wallacei | reverse complement strand
AAGAAAGAACTAAGAAATATATGGACATTTTTGTTCCCTTAAAAAATTTAAAAAGGAAACGTTTTGGTTTTATCTTTAAATCAAAAAGAGGAAAAAATTAGATTTAAAAAAAAAAAACCCTTCCATTTACCTTCTAAAGTTCAGTCTTTTTTTTTTTTTTTTTTTTGAGTTGGAGTCTCACTCTTTGCCCAGGCTGGAGGACAGTGTCAAGTTCATGGCCACCGCAGCCTTGACCTGCTGGGCTCAGGTGATCCTCCCACCTCAGCCTTCCAAATACCTGGAACTACAGGTGTGTGATACCACGTCTGGCAAATTTTTTGATTTATTGTTGAGATGAGTTCTCTCCAAGTTCCCCAGGCTGCTCTCGAACCCATGGGCTCAGGCAATCTTCTCACCTGGGCCTTCCAAAGTGCTGGGATTATAGGCGTGTGCCAGCACGCCCAGCCCTAAAGTCCTTTCTTTATCTGAGCATTTTGGAGCAAGTTATAACAGGAAATAAGAGTATCTAAATGTATGGGCAGTAATGAGCAGTGTTTCCTTTAAATTGCTATGAATTTCTGGTTGCATAAATATGTTTGGGACCAAGTATCTTGCCTGAATGTAACACCTGAGATGCTCAGCCTCTGCTTTACGTACTGGGAAATGAGTGATCATTATTATTTTTTTCAATGAGCTATTGGCGCAACCCTTAGCTTTTGATTCTAAGAGCTTCTTTTCCCCTGTTCCACAGTGGACATCAAGAAGATATTTTTCACACTAAATATTAACTTAGGAACTTCACTGGCTTGGCTGCACTAGTCTGTTTTTGGATCATTTTTTTTCCTCATATAAAAGAAAATCCCAGATTAGATGGCCTTCAATGTCTCTTGCCCATCTAAAAATACTGTGAATTCCCATAGACCTACCTGTGTGTAGAAAGAAGACCTTATTAACATCGACTATCAGAGAGATGCTTGCATACCTCATTCTGATTTAAGTGCCTATGTGTGTCCGGCATTTGCCAGACTCTGGGAATCCAAATCAAACAGTCCCCATCATCGCGGCTTTGAAGTTTAGTTGAAAGAGTCAGATCTAAAACTAATAAATACCCTAAAGTAAGTATACAATTTAGTTAGAGCACAGAGAGGGCTTGAGAATGATACTCATAGTATCATTAGTGGGCAATTGAAATTAGAGTTCCTGTATGCCAAGGAACGTTTATTTTAGATAACACTCTCCTTTCAGAGCTGTTAATGGTGTATTCAGGTCAGAACCAAGTCCTGTGAGCAGAGGATGGATACATCTGAGACTTCTGTTCTGTATGCTGTTGTGTCACCGGTCATGCTCAGTTTCTAACGATCATCAACTGAAAACCAACTCATTAACCACTGAGTAATTACTAACACTCTCATGAATAATGGTCAAGGTAATTTTAGAAACAGCCATTTAGCTGACACATCAAAGGTGACCAAAAATGTCTCACAAAGTAATGACTCTGACCAGTGAAAAATTAAACCACATCCCGTCATCAATTTGTTTTCAGATAAGTTAATGGAGTCTCCTACAGCCTAGATTTTATTTTTACTTTTCTGGTTTCATTGATATGACCTTGGTTGGGATAGAGGGAATGTTTTCAGATAAAAGATTGACAATGATGCTGTCACTGATTTCAAACTTATTCCAGTGAACTTGTGGAAGCTGACTGTGACCCCCAAGCTTAAAGTCACCTTTTCCCTGACAAAAGCAAAAATGTATTTATCGTTAATTTTTGCTTGACTAACTACTTAGAAAGGTATTTTGCTCTCACCTGAGTAATGGTCTTGAAATATTGGGATTCGGTAGAAAAGAAGGGTAATAGAAGACAAGCAACACCAGAGACCAAGACATGTACGAGACAGGAAGTCAGCTGGCAAAATCAGGGAAGGGAAACAGAGAAGGTGGAAACACTGTTGATGTGGACTCCATTGAAAGAAAAAGGAAAGAACCCTCCACAAATTCTTGACATTTCTCAATTTCAGTTACACCGTACTCAATTACATAAATAAACCCAAAGCTATAACCAAACCCAATTATTTTTCTGTGGCAACAGACTAAAAATACTAACGCCATTTTCCCTTTCTCCCCTCACCCCGTTTAATTCCATAACCCACTATTACAACATTGAAACACTGACTTGCAAAGACCTTTATTTTTCTTGACTATTTTCTTCTCAGTTATAGTCACCTGACAACAGGTTCTAGGTTAGTCAAATATATCTGTCTGCTCCGTGCCTGCACCACAAAACCATGCTGTCACGTTTTATTTTATGATCCAAGTCCCCAAATGGCAAGCCGTCATGTTCTGCAATCTACTCTAAGTCCTCCATCTATTAGGTTTGATGCTCTCCAACACCTTCTGTCTCCTCAGACTTCCATCAACTTCCCTCCCTTTCCTCTGCTCTTAGCCTATGACCTTGACCAACATGTCATTCACAACAGAAGGAAAAAAAAAAAAGAAACTTCCTCATCTTATACCCAAATCGAAATCCATTTGAATCTGAACCATGTTTTCCCATTCTCTCTCTAATTTTTCTGGTGCCTAGCTTCTCTTAAAGGCCAACCCATCACCTGTGCTCTGGAGCCTATCACCACTTCCTTCTCAAGAACTCCGCTCCTGAAGTATTACTATTCCTGCATAATCAACTTTTCACTGTCTTTGAACTCATCATCACAAACACACAACTCTTTTTTTTTTTTACTTTTTAAAAAATTTATTTATTTATTATAAAGATGTGGGGTACAATTCAGGGTTATGGATATAAACATTGACCATGCAGATACCCTTGTTGATGAGGTATGTCCCTCCCTCCCCTAGCAGTTTCCACCAATTGCCAGTCCCACCCCACCTTTTCCTGACAGTTTTCCTGACTGCCAATCGCTTTCTTATAGCATTATAATTGTTCAAGGTCACCTTATGAGTGAGAACATATGGAACTTAGTTCTTTGTTTCTGTGATAAATCACTGAGTATGATCGACTCCAAATCCATCCAATTTGCCGCAAAATCCATATATTTGTCCTTCTTTATGGCTGCATAATATTCCATTGTGTATATGCACCACATTTTTAAAAATCCAGTCTAGCTTTGATGGGCAACACGGTTGGTTCCATGTTTTTGCTATTGAGAATAGAGCTGCTACAAACATAAGTGTGCAGGTATCTTTTTTGTAGAATGATTTGAGTTCCTCCGGGTATATTCCCAATAGCGGAACTGATGGGTCATATAGAAGGTCAGTTTCTAGTTCCTTCAGAAATCACCACACTGTCTTCCAAAGAGGTTGTACTAGTCTGCATTCCCACCAGCAGTGTAGAAGTGTTCCTTTTCTTTCGCAACCTCGCCAGCACCTGTTGTTTGTTTTATTAATGATGGCCATTCTTACAGGGGTTAGGTGGTATATCAAAGTGGTTTTGATTTGCATTTCCCTAATGATGAGTGAGGCAGAGCACTTTTTCATGTGTCTGTTGGCTGCCCGTATATCTTCTTTTGAGAAGTGTCTATTCATGTCTTTTGCCTACTTTTTAAAGAGGCTGTTTGTTTTTTTCCTTTTGGCACGTTTGAGTTCCTTATAGATCCTAGATGTTAGGCCTTTCTCAGATATACAGTTGGCAAATATTTTTTTCCATTCTGTGGGCTGTCTCCCTGCTCTCTTGATGGTTTCTTTGGCTTTGCAGAAACTTGTCAGTTTAATGAGGTCCAACTTGTCTATCTTATCTCTTATGGCCTGGGCACTTCGGGTTTTGATCAGGAATCGGTTGCCAGTTCCAACTTCCATAAGAGTGTTTCCTGCATTTTCTAAGGTTCTTACAGTTTGAGGTTTTACCTTTAGGTCTTTGATCCATTTAGTGTTAATTTTTGTGTGTGGGGATAGGTAGGGGTCCTGTTTCAATCTGCATGTGTTCAGCCAGTTTTCCCAGCACCATTTACTGAATAGGTTCTCCTCTCCCCAGTGGTTGTTATTGGAGGCTTTGTCGAAGATGAGTTGGTTGAGGAATTGAGACTTTGCTTCCGGAATCTCTATCCTGTTCCCTTGGTCTATGTGTCTGTTCCTGTACCAACACCAGGCTGTTTTGATTACTGTAGCCTTATAGTAAAGTTTGAAGCCTGAAGTATGATAGCTCCCGCTTTGTTTCTTTTGCTAAGGATTGTTTTGGCTATTCGTGGTCATTTATGTTTCTATATAAATTTCTGTATTGTCATTTCCAAAACACACAACTCTTATCTCTTATCTTAAAAATAATCCTTGTGGCTACAAGACACTAATGCACATACCTCGGGGCCAGATGGTAGTTTCTAAATACCATTCTCAAAAAAAAAAAAAAAAAAGAACCAGAGCTTCTTGGGGAGGGGGGTGAAGAAGAGAAGAAAACAGACAAAAAAGAAAAATTAAAATGATTGGGTATATATAAAGATCACCAAAGGCAACCTGAAGGAGCTTCCAAAGGCCAAAGTTAAAACAACTTGAGTTAAAGAACAAACAATCATAATATTGAATTATATACAACAGAATACAAGAAGCACCCAGAGTTTATACTGATATAAACAAATAACTTGCTCACTAAATAAATGGGGAGAAGTGACATCTATTCCTCATAGAAGGATTCTAAGTAAGAAGTATCACAGGGACGAGGAACATAGAAATTGACTTGAGAATGCCACAGTCATATTTGGACCAGGCAAGATCCACTGATGGAACTAAAATTCGTGGGCAAAAATATAAAGAGAAACAGAATCCTCACATGATCTTGAAGTCTTCCCCCCCCACCAAAATTTAGTAATTACAAGAAAAACAGTAACTCTAGAGTGGAGCATCATGGATGACACCACCTTAAACGAATAATCATGGTCAACATCACTAGAAATTCATTTCAACATCATCATGTCCCCTATCATATGAAGCACTGAGAAGGGCACATCACTGTTATGGTATTCTTTTTGCTAGCACAAACTCTGTAAGATCATGAAAAAAACGTCAGACCCAAACCCAAACGGATGGGCGCTCTCTAAAATAACCGATGCATACTCCTCAGAAGTTTCTAAGTCTGGAAGGCAAAGAATGACTGAGAAACTGCCACAGATTAGAGCTTAGGAGTCAGGACAGTTAAATGAAATGTGGAACCTTTAACTGGATCCTTGAACAGGAAACAAATACGTTAATGGAATCACTGAATAAGTTCTATACTCTATTTAATAGACTTGTACCACGGCTGCTTTTTAGAATTGATAAATGCTCTACTGTTATATATGATATTAACATAAGGGGAAGGTGAGTGGGATGGGTGAAGAGCATATGAGAACTCTGTACTATTTTTGTAATTCTTTGGCAGGCCTAAGATGATCCCCAAATAAAAAATGTTAAAAGCCACTCTTGACCTCTCTCCTAGCTCCATGTAGCAGAGTTTCCTGAAGACGTCCTCTGTGGCTCCTGGCTCTACCTTCTCACCCTCCACTTTCCACACCACCTCAGCCAGGAGTTGGTCTCCACCCTTTCTCTAAAACTGTCACCAATCAGTTTCCTCTTGGCAAAACTGATCCCTCCTTCTGGATCCTCATCTACCCCGTTCTCTCAATGGTCATTTACAAGCTGGCAACTCCCTCTTCCTTGAAGCATTCTCTCCTCTCTGCTTCCTTAACTCCACACATTCCTGGTTTTCTATGGGATGGACTATGCACTCTTTTCCATCTCCCCTGATGTGTTTTCCGCTCCTGTAATTGCAGGAGTTTCCAAAATTTAGTCCTCGGCTGTCTTCTCTCTTTTGAACATCCTCCCTTCCCTTACTTACCCAATTCCCTGGTTTTCAAAGTTATATACAGGCTTACAGCTTCAGTCTTGAACTTTGATTTTCCCTCTCTGAAGGTGACAATATTTGATTGCCTGATGGATCCTCGTTTTCTTCTTCAGCAGTGAGGGCTGGATAAGGACAGAGAGGTACCTGTGTTTTCTGGCTATGTTTAGAGCATCATCAACTACGATTCTCTTTCAGTGAAGGGGAAGGGGTAATTTGACCCTTTAAGGATTTTCTAGGTTGAATATTGTTTGCCACTGGGAAAATTAATTGTGTTCTCTGCCCAATACAATTAGGACATTCAAACACTAAATTACATTATTGCTTCTTGTCGCTCAACTTACTACCTAAAGAAACATTTCTTACCTCATATATTTAGGAGGTAACACATATTAAAAGCTCAAGTTAGCAGGATACCTATACAAATAAATTTCTATTGCAAGGACGGGATTGTTTATATTTTATTCCCCAGGTAATGATTTACAGATATAATGCAAACTTCTTAGATCATTTCCTTAGCATGTTTGCTTAAGAATCATCGCAACATAAGAACGTTTCTGCTTCCATAAGAAAAGACACTACATGTTTAGCATCATGGGCCACTGAAGTTCCATTTTTAGATTTTCCTGCATTTCCACAGAACCATAATACTGAATTCAAGAAACATTAGGAGATTTGTAACATTACTGGAACAGAAGTCATGATTTTGCACTGACCTGAATGGCTATTAATTTTCTTGTGTTGGTGTGTGTGTAGAGGAGGGGAGACACAGGGAATTGGAAGCAATTAGTTTAGGCAATAGTGTCAGAATGAGACTGGTGGCACTATAAATAAAAAAAAGAAGGCCCTAATGCTTCAGACACATTACACCACTCCAACCACCCCAACTGATCTTTGCCCCCTGTTTCATTCTTACATTAAAAGAAAATTTTTGAACACATTTTCTTCCTTCCTTCCTTCCTTCCTTCCTTCCTTCCTTCCTTTCTTTCTTTTTGAGTTGGAGTCTCACTCTGTCACCCAGACTGGAATGCAGTGGCACGCTCCTGGCCACCGCAGCCTCCACCTGCTGGGCTCCAGCGATCTTCCCGCCTCAGCCTTCCAAGAAGCCAGAACTACAGGCGCGCACTACCATGCCCGGCTAAGTCTTGATTTATTCTAGAGATGAGGTCTCGCCAAGTTGCCCAGGCAGGACTCGAACCTGCAGGCTCAAGCAATCCACTTGTCTTGGCCTCCCAAAGTGCTGGGATTACAGGCAGATCCACTGAGCCTGGCCTGAACCACATTTTCAAGAGACAAAAACATTATACAAGACAGTTGATAAGGAAATATGAAACCAGGGCATCTTTAAGTACAGTTTTTAAACCATTGCCTCTGCACATTATTACAAATGTCAGTTTTAGGCTACAGCTGTTTCAAATAGGTTTGCTCTTAAGCTTCTGACTGAACAAATACACAGGATAATTGTTCTGTAATATTCCAGACTTTAGAGTAATTTCTGTATGTATTTGTAATCAAATGGTCAAGTCTCGTTAATGTTGCCACGTATTTAAAATGTTAGATTAAAACCTGATTTAGAGACCCTGAATACTTCACATTATTCAGTTGGTTTGTGGATGTTATATAGTTCCATCAAAAAGCAATAGAATGTTCTCTTTTTACTTTACTTGAACTATTAATAAATCAAGAATTTTAGCAAAGGCAAAAAATAAAAAAGCTGGCTATATTTTTAACATTTTATAGTATCCTTGTGCCAATGCATTTTAGACATTTAGTTTTATCGAATATCATTTGGAATGAATAACTACTTCTTACTTTATTTGTCTTAAAAGTGAAAACAATATTATTTCTTTACATAATTCCAAAAGGAGCCACTCAATCTATATCCAAAGGGAATGTGAAGCAAAACCTTGATGCTCATATATAATAGTTCTATCACCTGCCGAGATTCAGTTACATTCAGCCATTCTGTGTGCTGAGTTTACCTGACTTGGCCATTAGGAAAGGAAAGGTTGGCTGAGTGCGTCACATTCAGAAACTTTAGTGCTCAACATATCTGAACTGTGATGCTGAAAACATGCCTTATTTATTTATTAAAATTTTATTTTATTATAGAGATGTGGGGCATAAGTGAGGATTGACTCCATAAGTAGGTTGCTTGCAGGTGAAGTTTGGGCTTCAAACTGGCCCTCACTCCCCCTGGTAGTGGACTAAGTACCCTTTGTGCTATCGTGTGCCTCCACCCTCTTTTCTTCCTCTCTCCCCTAGCAGTGCCCGGTGACTGCCGATCCCACCCTTGTGCTAATGTGACTAAGGTTCAGGGCTCATTTATGAGTGAGAACATGCAGTATTCAGTTATCAGTTTCTGTGATCGTTCACTTAGTATGATGGTCTTTGGCTTCATCCAATTTGGGGAGAAATCCATGATTTTGTTAATCTTTATGACTGTGTAATACTCCATTGTGTATATGTACCCCAATTTTTTTTTATCCAGTCCACTTTCCATGGACAGTAGGATTGGTTCCATGTTTCTGCCTTTGTAAAGAGTGTGGCAATAAACATATGTGTGCAGGTGTCTTTTTTTGTAGAATGATTTTTGCCCCCAAAGCAAATGCCATAAGAGCTAAAATAGGCAAGTGGGGCCTCATCAAACTAAAACGCTTTTGCATAGACCCTTTTGTAAAGAGCCATCCGCTTTCTCGCTGCTCACCTCTCTGCCTGAGATGTTCTTTATGTGCTCACCATCACCTCCACTCTCTGTGTCCACTTCCCCAACCAAAAGCATTACTTCTCCATTAAAACCCAGTTTAAATATTTCTTGCTCATGGATAACGACTTGAGTCTTGAGCTATAATAAGTCCTTCCATTCTCCCCTAAGACTTGATTTCTTGAGGGTGCAGCCATATCTACTTTTGATGCTTCTTCGTAGCGTTCCAACAGATTTAATAAACAAAGATATGCTAAAATTACATTGGTGACATTGTGTGTGTGTGTGTGTGTGTGTGTGTGTGTGTGTGTATGAATAGCCAATATATCAGACACCATGCTAAGCATTTCTGAGGTGGGGGTGGGGTAGTTGTTGTTTTCCCAAATCCCAGAGAGCTTGTTCAAGGACACTTGAGCACTAACTTTAAGGACGTGGCCTTGTTGGTGATGTAGAAAGAGTAATTACTCAACAAGCACTCAACAGTTTTCTTAGCACTGAGTGGACATTATCTGCATGGAACATGTCACCAGTAACTGCTTGCCATGTTTGAGAACTGAGGGACTATATTTGGCGACAGAACCCAAGTAACAGAACTAAGAAAGCCACACCACTATACTCTTCTGCTCCTGTTCTATTAACCTCGTTTCTATTAAGTTCTGTACTCTTAGCTCAATAAATCAGAAAATTGATGTAAATGTGTGTGAGCTTAGCAAACTAGGTTGCACCTTGATTCATATATTATTTTTATCTATACCATTCTTTCCTTTTCTGTGCAACACCAGAACTTTAACTAGAAATAAGAATGAAAAAGAAATCAGGAAGCAAGAAATTGGTGGCTTTTTTTCCCCCACTGCTATTTTTCTCTGGGAGAGTTTGTTCAAAATAGAACATTAAAAAAAGTTGAAGGCAAGATAGCAGTCTCTGAATGTTGCTGTTTACTTCTAATGTGTCATTAGAGTATACAGTATCTGTCACTAACACGGAATCAAATAATCAAATTTCATGGCAGAATTCCTGAGACTAATGTTTGTGTCATTTCATTTTGTAGTTGCATTGCGGGTAAATGAAAGCCAATTTTACCAATTATGTTACCATCATTTAGTACACTGCACACAAACAACTATATCAGTGTCATCAAGTAGAATAGTTAGCATTTGATGGGTGCACACAAAGGTAGGGAATAAACTATAATAATAAGCATTATATACACACATATATCGCTCCTAGAGAAATATTCTTTCCACATTATTTATTTTAAGCTTGAAAAATGGAAAATATATATTAAATAAGTTAATTCAGATTGTGTTGGCCAAATAATAAACACTTAGAAAAAACAAAATCCCTGTGCTGTAAATTGTCTCATCTTCCAAAGACTCCCACCATAAGATTTGGCTAATATAAAATAGTTACTTTGCTCAAATGTATTTGATGCTCCCCTGCCAATGATCTTATCTATTGCCTGAATTTAATATACTGAATATATTGCTTTTCTTTATGGATAAGGGGCTATAGTTTTAGTAGGGAGAAGAGGAGAACATTCTCAAATGATTTGTTTCATTACTTCTAATCAGTGGAAGCTAGCTCTCCTTTCTAAGTGTTTGATATTATTTTCAAGTCAAACTCTTCCAGCCTTCACTTAAAGAGCAAGTGATTTAAAAGGAAGCTATTTTCAGGGCAGGGGCTGAGAATTTCTGCCAAAATGTGTCCCAGTGAACTGAATTCAGTCCCAGGTCTCTGGTGGCAATTCAGTTGATATAAAATTTGAATACATCCCTTTTCCCTTTAAATAAAGTGAGAAAACCTTATAGCTTCCTAATAAGAAGAGAATTTTAAGTTGCTGTCTAGAGAAGGAGAATTAACGATTCCTCCATAATGTGCTCGATATGCCATTTACAAATTTAAAAGGATCCACCCATGCAACTCTGTCATCAAGTTATATTTACCTTCATCTAGAGCCATACAAAATTACTTTTGAAGGGTATTAGGATTCAAAGTGCATTTAAACATGTTGGTTCTATCACCTCATTGACCTTGATTTAAAAGACAGGAATCTTGAGTTTCAGGAAGTTTGATATTATCAGTATCTATTTTAAATTTAAACATGACATTTGTAACTAGTATGTTGAGCAGGCAGGACTCCTTGCATTTAATCAAATACCATCTACTTTGTTTTCCTTCCCCATATCACTTCAAATTTACTGAGGCAGGGGAAACACTCCCTCCCCTGGCTTAGAACATAGGCTACTCTGTGACATTTCTGCTCTCTGTTCATTTCTAAAAAGCTTAGTCCAAGTGGTGCTACTCAAATTCAATTTCACAACTAAAATGTTCAGTTTCATAAGATTTCAAAAGCCACACATTTATCCAAAATTGCTGTTTCTTCCACTTTCCTGTGAAGTGGGGAGAGCCCAGGGTTGATAAGGTGGAGGGTTGGGAGCTGGTCATTCCTGGTTCCACAGCTCCTTCTCTGCCATCTTGCAAAAAGAGAGTTCTGAGGCTTCTGTGGTTGGAGATCTAGTTGGGATATAGGTGTGGGAGGAAGAGAAATAGGGAGATCGAAAGTTCTTACCTGACTGTAGTGTCTCTGCTCTCTGGGTCTGACAGATATTTGGAGCTGACTGGTTTTCTGAGGGTTTTATAGGGACCCCAATCCTGATGAGTCTCCCACAGTGCAGTTCACTTGACCAGTGCAGATGGACTTTGTTTTATCCCAGGAATCTAATGGTCTATTTGCAGTTTCTTCTCTACCAAGGACTGTTGACCTCCAGGGGGCCTTATTTGATAGGTTCTAATATGAACCTTGGATGGCTCTCTCTTTCTCTCTCTCTCTCTCTCTCTCTCTCTTATGGATGGCAGGCATCTGCTCCATGAAAAACAAAGGGGTATATTTTGCCCCAACAAACACTGGGGAAACAAGCTGATCCCAGTGCAGTAGTAACTCTTCTAAGGCTCTGGTCAGCACTACTTGGCTTGTCTCTACCTTTTGGATTTCTAGGCAGGAGTCAGATATTAGCCTAATGTGGCCACTAATTGCAGAGCTCACAGCTCAAGTTCTCCAAGTGGTCCAGTTGGAGGCCCTTCTCGTCTTCTCAAATGCCACATCCCTTCTCTAGGGGGCATGGGACTATGGTCCAGCCTACAGTTCTCGGCTAAAATCTCCTTCACACTCTATCTCAACCCCCATAATTTAATTCTTTACCCACTTAGAGGACTAGAGGTTCTACCAAGCTTCTTTGGAAATTCTACATATAGCCTTGTATTGTGTTAGAATTCAACATCTTTTGTGTTTTGGTACATTGGTCAGAATTTCTAATTTACACCCTATTACATAATATGCATCATCTAACACTAGTTAATGATAAGATTTTTTCCCTTAAGGATTTTATTAAACATCCAATTGGGTCATAGATAGATAAAGTGTGTTTTGTTTTGAAGTTATATCTAATAAAAATAAACATCAGTTTTCTTCTTAGAAAGAAGAGCTCATTAAGCCTGTAGGCAATTAGTATTGAAATTAAGTGTATAATGAGTTATTTACTAATCTATATTTTACGATGTACTTGTAAAGGTATTAATTATTTGGCTAGGTAGTAAAAGGATTAGCTGCATAGCAGCATGTAGAGATTCCTAAGGAAAATGGAATGCAAATTTTGATTAAGATGATAAAACATCAACCACATTTCTTAATTTTTATACACTTCGTAGGCATAGTACATACCATTTAAATTCTATTAAAGTTGTAAACATAAGGGAAATAGCTAATAAAAAAATTCCTTTGACTTCACAGTGGTGTTTTAATTTTATTACTTAATATTCACCACGCAGCCATGTTGAGCAAAGCTCTAATTTAACGTCTATCAAGGGCTGTGAAGTACTTAGACAAAGGGGACCCATCCAGTAATAATGCATTTAGAAATTCAGACTATCTATTCCTCAAAGTGTTTGGTGAACACATATTTTAAGTTTTTTGTTAATCTTTTACAAGTTTTAAACGCTGCAAATATTATCCTTTCTCAACTAGCTTTTTAATTTAGTTTATTGATCACTCAAAATAGTAATTTTAGTAACTGTGGCATTCTCTTGATGATCATGAACTTATGAAAATGCTGAAGCCAAGGGGCACTGTAGGGAATCTTGCTTGTTAAGATCCTCTTAGGATCATCCAATCTCTTCCAATGCCTTCAGCATTTTAGAGAATCGGTGCTGTCATCACTCTGAGGATTTTGAGAGAAGTATCTTTACCTAATCGAAAATTTTTTTTTTTTTGAGTTGGAGTCTCATTCTGTTGCCCAGGCTGGGGTACAGTGACATGCTCACGGTCACGCCAGCATTGACTTGCTGGGCTCCAGTGATCCTAATGCCTCAGCCTTCCAAGTAGCTTGAGCTACAGGCATGCACTACCACGCCTGCCTAATTTTTTGATGTATTGTAGAGATGAGGTCTCGCCATGTTGCCCAAGCTAGTCTCTAACCCCTGAGCTCAGGCAAACTCCACCTGCCTCGGCCTCCCAAAGTGCTAGGATGACAGGCTGAGCCACCGATCCCAGTCAGAAAGTTTTATTCTTATTTTTCATTTGTTGTTAGGTTGTTGTGAAGGTCTTCAGATAGTACACCTAATCAGAAAACCTGAGTTTGTCTTTCTGCTCTGTTTCTACTCCTGTTTCTGCTCTGTTCAGCTTCCTGTTTAGCAGTTGGCCATGACACCATCCAAGTCTGTTTCTTTAAGTGAGGTTAAAAATACCAAGCATTCAAAGACATGAAATAATTTTCATAAAAAACAAAAATTTGTATATCAATGTTAAGTATTTTATTTTTTCCACACACCCACCACCACACTTTTTCTTCCTTGAACGTAGGAGACACAAAGTGTTTTGTGTTTCCTTCCTTGAACATAGGAGACACAAAGTGTTTTGTGTCTCCTAGAGTATTTTGTCTTTTAAAATCCCTGTTTTATTTAAATCAGAATGAATGGTATAGCTTTAACATACTTCATATTTAAATTAGAAAAAAACGAATGTCATTTAAAGATAAATAATATATTATTTGATAGCATCCTATTTTGCTTTTCCATCACAGTATTTACATCACAATATATATCTATTCTCTTTATTTTTAAACATTTTTAGTCGCTTGTATTTATATCTGTGAAAATTTACATGTTTAAATGCATTTTTTAGACCCAGATGACAAATTGCTGAATATATAGTAGTCTTCTTTCTAGATAATTAACACCCTCAGTCTTTATGGTTCTATCATTAAAAATGAACATAGATCTCATGAAATACAGCTATATTACAAACAAGTTTAAAGACAGAATGACAAGAAAATACTATATTGTCTGCCAATGAATGCACCAATAGACTGATCACATACTGGTCCTATCCAGATGCAACTTGAAAGATGTTAACACAAGTCTCTGATGGATGTCTCCAAGGAGACGGATGCCAATGTTAGGAAAGTGATTTAAATAACTGCTAACTGGGGTCTCTCTAATTTATGTCACAGATGGGATTGGCAGAAAATATTGGTGGGTGTTTTAAAAACATGACCCAGTCTTTCCCTAATTGAGGAGGCTTCTAATTGTATAATAATTGGGTTTCACAGTTTAATGTCACAGCATTGAAGATATTTGCCAATGCTCGACACCAAGCAAAGCACATACTTTTTCTCAAATTTATCTTTCTATATACATTTTCCAAAGTATATTTCATAACAATGGCCATAATTAGAAAAGGTTATATTTACATGTTCCATACCATGGTCTGGTCCTTTATATTAATGAATCCACTCAGCAACTTAGGTAATTCTATTATCCTTTTTACTGTGAGAATGAAGGAATTGAGGCTTGGAGAAGTGAAGTGATTTGCTCACGCTGTTTTGCATTTCACCCTTGCATCTCTGACTGAAAACGTCAAGATTTTAACCTCTGTCATGCGGACACTCCCATGTTGCAATTTTGCACACCTCCCTCTGGGTAGGTATTTAAAAATTCATAATCATTCATAACAACACAGATATTTTAGAATACAGGTTGACAGATGTGAGTGTGTGTTTAAAAGTGGAAATGACTCTAGAAAGAGCTAGGTAATGTTTATTGAGTACTAAGTATTTTATAACACATTATCTCATTTTACCTTCATAGCACACCATGGAGACTATGATTCTCCTCAACTCACAATGGGGTTATGCCCCGATGATCCCATCTAGGTTGGATATATCATAAGTTGAAAATTCATGTACTATACCTAGCCTATCAAATCTCACAGGCTAGCCTTGTATGCCTACCTTAAACATGTTCAGGACACTTAAATTAGTCTCCAGTTGGGCAGGATTGTCTATCACAAAGCCTATTTTACGATAAAGTATTTAGTATCTCGTGTACTAATACTATACTGAAAGTGAAAAACAAAATTTCTACTGAAAACAGAGTTTCTACTGACACCGTATTTTCTCACGTTTTCGAAAAGCTGAAAAATCAGAAGTCAAACGATCATAAGTGAGAGACTGTATATTCTTATCCCAATTTCTCAGAGGCAAACTGAGGCCTAAAGAGGTGGTATAATTTATATGCAATCGCATAGCTAGTACATGACTATGCCGGGATTGACACAAAGGTTATATTTACATGTTCCATACACTGGTTCTTTTGACTGCAATACTTTTGACTGCAATACTTTTGTTCTCAATCACCCTAGAGAATTATATTTTCTTAAAAGAAATAGAAAACGGATCATTACAGATATGCAAAAATTATTAGTGGATAACAGTGAGAAAGAAAGACGGCTTTATAACCACTGGCTTATTAAATTCAAGGAAACTGGGGTTTTTTGTTGTTGATTTGTTTTTTCTGTAGGAGTCTCACTCTGCCACCCAGGCTGGAGTGCAGTGCCCCACTCACGGCCACCCTGGCATCAACCTGCTGGGCTCTGGTGATCCTTCCACCTCAGCCTTCCAAGCAGCCAGACTACAGGCGTGTACTACCATGCCTGGATAATTTTTTGATTTATTGTGGAGATGAGGTCTCGCCAAGTTGCCCAGGCTGGAATTGATAAGTTTTAAAGCATGTGTCATTCTGAGTAGCAGAATGAATGCTCACGCTGTCCTACTCTGTCTCACCGAGGACATGAGTCATTCACTCCTTTGTCTGGCATCTCCACACTGTCACCTGAGAGTCACTTGGCCAGCCTGGT
Source organism: Tarsius wallacei (assembly GCA_963574415.1). Taxonomy (NCBI): domain Eukaryota; kingdom Metazoa; phylum Chordata; class Mammalia; order Primates; family Tarsiidae; genus Tarsius; species Tarsius wallacei. Next base: position 47 of record CAUYQG010168505.1, on the reverse strand, counting down.
CATCAGATGGCAGAAACATAGTATGTGTGGAGTTGGGTACTATCCAT